>JAGGCT020001343.1:0-25000 GCA_017654935.2 Phymorhynchus buccinoides
TGGCACAAAACTTCTTTATTTTGATCTACTCTTCTGCTAGTGGGTGCCAAAATTATGTTGTAGGGTAAGAGACCCCCTGTGACGGGAGATCTTGTGGTGTCACATGTCACAAGACATGAGTTAGTATGTATGTTCTGTTTCAGTGAAGCAAACGGCCGCATCCATTTTACACACACACACACACATTTTCCATAGCGACCATTATTGACTGCGGCCATTTTCTACCACGGACATTGTGGTCGTAAAACCGTAAAAGCGCCTATCAGTATCAGTACTATCACTTGTAGTTCTCTACTTTGTACAGTTGTACAGTAGTGTGCTGACTATGAACCGTTCATACAGTCACTGAGTCAGTACACTACACTACTACAAGTCACGTGAAGTGATAGGCTTTTTTACTTTTCTAAAGACTTGCTCTCCCCAAGTTCTTCACCCACTGGTGTTTTACGTTCTGAATTGGACTCTGCCACAGTGCCAGTCAAATAATCAAGATCAAGACCAAAACTGCCCAATTTTTTTAATGATTTTATACTTACCCCAGCATCGATCCTTTCCTGAAGATCCTTTATTTCATCGTTGACAATTTCCTTGAAAGGTTTTACTTTCTTCTTTTTAAATTTGCGATTATTCTGTGTCCTCTTTTTGAATGAAAAGGCCAGGCCAAAGGACTTAACACTTTGCTTCGGCATTTTGACCATGCGTTTGCTTGCCGGAAGTCAACATGGAATGAAATCAGAACATCTATTAAGTGAAATCTTAACAATTCTTGCAAACGGAATAAAAGCAGAGATTAAATCTTGGACAGTCTAATTGCAGGGGGTGGTGGTGAGTAAAGGGTAATTAATTATTTGCTTATGCATTGATATCAATGTATGTTTTTTCCCTTTCTTTCTTTCTTTTTCATGTTTAGCGTGTCAAACAATGGCTATGATTGATTTTTTAAATTGAAGAAAGAAAAAAAAAAGGCCTGTGTGTGTGTGTGTGTGCGTGTGCGTGCGTGCGTATGCGTGCGTGCGTGCGTGCATTCGAATCCCGGCGAGAGCATCGACAACAGAGAGACCACCAACATCACACTTCCACTTACGCCAAAATGACCAAGGGCTTTGTTTGGGTTTTTTCACATTTGATTGTCTGTCGTAGGCTAATACCTTTATTTCTTTCTTCTTTCCTTCTAGCTGTCGACTGACCCAAAAATTACTGCAAGGGCGGTTTTAATCAAAACTTGTGCCCCAGCAGAACCATACCACTTCAAGTTAAGAATATTCCATTCAAATTTGACGTTAATCAATGTTGTCGTTCGGATCAGCTGCGATTTTTCGTCTAAAAAATCCCCAAGATTGCAACTTGAAGCCATATAAATGTACTCCCAGTTCAATAACAACGAAGAAAACAAAAAAATCTAACTCACTGGAAATATGTTTACATGGCTTGTCCTTTGGGTGAAATAACGTTACAATTACACGATTGTCCGGATATAGGAACTATTTTCTTTCTCAGTGATCAGTTTCAGCATAGTCAGTTCTATAGTTTAGAATGACTGTGACGACTGATATATTACCATCAAATAATTGGTGTGTGTGTGTGTGTGTGTGTGTGTGTGTGTGTGTGTGTGTTTTGTTGTTGTTGTTGTGCTTGCCACGATTTGGGTGAATGGATATAAAGAACAATACTCCAAGGTTTCATTATGATGAGTTTTATGTCTTTGACAATTCCTCGGCATTGATTTTTTTTAAAAACTCAACTGGGAGTACGTTTATATGTTTTACCGTTTGGTGAGACTGTGCATCAACGTCAGGACATAATATATGATTATCGTGGTACAATGTTGCTAAGCTTTACTAAGATTGGTTCAGTAGTTTAGGCGCGCGCGCGCGAGAGAGAGAACACTGAAACACTTTATTTAACGAGAGAGAGAGAGAGAGAGAGAGAGAGAGAGAGAGAGAGAGAGGAGAGAGAGAGAGAGAGAGAGAGAGAGAGAGAGAGAGAGAGAGAGAGGGGGGGGGGGGGGCACAAACATCGTTTCCATCCCGCTCTCTAAGAAGTTCTGGGAGAACAAAAATCAAGACGGCTAACTCGTTAAAGCTAAATCTTGAGTTAGTCAAACTTACCTCCCTTTGTACGCGATCTAGTGTGCCATGCTGGTGTGGGTGTGTGTATGTGTGTGTGAGTACGTGTGTGTGTGTGTGTGTGTGAGAGAGAGAGAGAGAGAGAGAGAGAGAGAGAGAGAGAGAGAGAGAGAGAGAGAGAGAGAGAGAGAGAGAGAGAGAGAGAGAGAATGACAGCTTCGGTGACACTCACATCTGTCTGTGTCCAAGGGGGAGAGAGAGAGAGAGAGAGAGAGAGAGAGAGAGAGAGAGAGAGAGAGAGAGAGAGGGAATGCATCTGCATGTGTGTTTGTTATGTGTGCGTATGCACTTGTATATGTTTTTCTTCCTTGCTGTGACTTAGCTGTGCGCACGACCAGCACATCCGCAGAATCTTTAATTTGATGAAGGAGGCTGATTAATGGGAAGAAGAAGATGGGAGGAGTGATATAGAAACCTTGGCTTAAAACTAAAACAGACTGATACCAACTTATTACTTGCCAGAGGTTTGTATTGTATTAGAGCTATCTAGTTTCCGAAATTAACATGAACATTATTATTATTTTTTTGGTATAATAATTTTGCAATCGATTCCAGTTGTTAACAGTAACTAAAAAAGGATGCGACCCAAAACACGAAATATATATATTGGAGGTCAAAAGGCTGCTACAGATGAAAACTATTCCATGAGAAATATCTACAAGTTATGAACTGGACAAAATTGATCCAATTTCCATTGAAATCCTTTCTTATTGCACGGACACTGACAGCATGGTTGTGGCTAAAGATAGAGGAAGACCGAAGAGGGGGTAGTAAAGGTGAAAAAGAAATATTTTGTCACCTTTAAAATGGGTTGATTTGTGGATTATAATATAAAACATCAAATCTTGCATGGTGCAATGCTAAAAAAAAAATGCCTGTGCTTTTCCTTTCCAGTAAAGTCACAACACACAGACATACAAACACACAGAAACACACACAGATTTGTTGAGAGAGAGGGTGGGGAGAGATGTAGAGAGGGTGAGAGATAAAGAGATAGATAATGAAAGAGAGAGAGACAGATAAAGACAATGGGGGAGAGAATACAGTCTTCAAATCCAGAGATAACTGAAACCAACGAAAGGTTACTTTTTTGTACATTTTATTTTGTTTGGAAACTTGTCTTCAGAGCAACAAGAACTTTGTATAAATACATCAAAACATCTACAACACCAACAATAAACTATAATTATCAATACACTTTTACTATACACCAAACATAGTATGATTTACATGGACGTCTGCTTGAAAAATAAATTAAATATTCATCATGATTATTTTTACACAAAAGACGAAAAGTATGATTGAATAGTGCATAATTTACATTAACAATTATTAAACAAATGAAAATTCTCAGGAGACAGAAAACATAAATACTGTATGAGTCAAAATGTGTACACATTTTAATATTTTTATACACACGATTTACATGAACGCACACGCACGCACACACACACACACACGCACACACACACACACACACACACACACACGCACACACGCACGCACACACACACACACACACACACACACACACACACAGATGGAGAAGGATAAGTGGGCTCAGTCGAAAATAATCTTGAAAAAAACACAGAAAAATTTTTTTTTTTCCCCCAACAAAAACAATAAAGATGAATAGCAGAATTTTTGTTGGAACTAGCAATAATTTCACAGAAGAAGCAAAAACATCCAAATTATGACGATTTGGCACATTCAGGTTTTAAAGATTTATAATTAAATAAAAATGAAACACACACAAACATTATTTCACCTTTGCCAATTTTCATAACTCCATAAAACAATACAAGCACTCACACCAGTCACAGACATACCCCAAAAAATCTGAAAGTTTCAAACCAAGATTAAACAAAAAACACAAACGCCCATATCATTTGTAGCAAATTTTAAAGTGAATTGTTCACTTTTCATCTAAAGTTTCAAACAAACAAACAAAAAAAGCCCACCAGAATACCAATGTCACAATGTGTCTAAGATTTAAAATCTTAGAAGAAGAAAATAGACAAAACAAACGCAGAATGGTTTCTTTTGTCAGAATGATTTTCCTCTGGATTTCATGGCATAGAATTTGAAATTGGAACTACAGCGGAACCTCCTTATTAGGCCGGGTTCACATTAGACGCGTAAGTTCCGTACGGAAAACCCTAAATAAGTGGAAGAAAGAAGAATAAAAGTTTATGCATATAGGGGAAATTCGGACACGTGCGCAAATCTTTTCCCTTCTTTGTTTCACTTATTTATGGATTGCGCACGGGTTTCCGCATGGAATATCCGTTTATGTGTGTACACGGCCTTAACTCACTCGGGGCGAATGAGCCGGATCCGGCTCATGGCTCGCACAACCGATTAGGACGAATGGCCCGGCTCCGGCTCATAAGAGTTTTCAAGAGGTTTTGATTTCTGGCGTGTAACCAGCTTTCCGGTGGGAAGTCATAACCTATTTTCAGTTTACTTTGACCTTGCCTCTCTTGAAATCAACCAATCATTGCAGACTTTATTTTCAGCTTTGGTTGTAGAGGGGGGTCAAAGATCGGAATGTGAAATTTTGCTTCTTTCTATGCGTTAGCTGTTTTCGTCAACAGGAGACAAATGACGAAGGTAAGGAATCTGATATTTTACGATCGTTTAGTGCATAGTGTTGCTAATCTTTTCTGAAAATATTGATGCCTAACTCTTCATAACTTGGTTTTGGTGATTATTTCACTAACCTAGTCGAATGCCCAGTCCCCACAGAACAAGGGGAAATAATTTGGCCAGTCCCGAGTGAGTTAAGATGTGACCTTAAACTTGTTCACCGATGTTTCCCCCTTCATATTCTGACTACTGAGTGTCCACCTATTAACTTAAGACATCACCCTGTAAACCTTTTGGGGGCTGATTTTTCAAGGTCTTAATAGGGAGATTCCACTGTACAATCAACAACGCCCTAGGGCAGATTCCAGTACTAAGCGTGATTTATTTGTATTCAACACAAATTGTACTTCAATCTTAAAAATGAGATCATGGATTGGAATAGCATTATTATGCAATGTAAAACGTCCTGCAGCAAGTGCCGATGGTCTGGCACAGAAAAGTTTCCCAACATAAAATGAAAAAAACATAATAACATCATGACTAGACTGCACACATCCTTTCACTCCAGATGGACATCTTTAGTCCTTATTTGCACACACACAACAATATTCACTGATGACATACAAGAAATTGGGAGTGTTCTTACAGTAAAAATGAGAGAAAGTACCTATGTGTGCGGTGTGTGTTTGTACTCTGTGTGTGTGTGTGTCACTATGTGTGTGTGTGCGTCACTGTGTGTGTGTGTGTGTGTGTGTGTGTGGTAGAGTAGGTATTAGACAGGCCTGCTCCTTGAAACTTGAAAGTAATAAACAGCGAGATCATCGAACCCAGGGTTGTCTCCAGTATGACTGACTGCTGCACCCCCCTGTTACATGTGTGTGAGAGTGCGTGTCTATGGATGTGTATGAGTGGCTTCTCAACAATTGTAAATCTTTCATTCAATAAATATGGAAGTGAGACAGACCCCAGAAGAAAAATAAAAGAGAGACAGACACATAGGATAGCTCCATTGAAGTCAGACAGACTTGAGTATGTGTATCAGTTCGTCAACGATCTGCATAATAATATAATTATAAATAGGTAAAACTGGCCAACTATGCATGCTGCCTTATTGATGAGCACCAAGATTGTCACAGAACCATACAAACATCTTCAGTTCATTATCAATATCATGGTTCCGCCTCAAGAGGTAAAGAATCCTCCTCCAGTTCAGTGTCAGACTCTCCAATGTCGGACGTCTGTTCCTCATCGTCGCTTTCCTCATCTGAATATTCCTGGGCGTCTGCCTCTTCTTGCAGCAGCAGCAGAATCTGGCTGGCCAGGGACTGGATTCTGCTTGCCGTCAGATCGCCGTTGTCAGCCGACGTCAGACGATGGGTTCCTGATGACAACGAAGACAGTAGTGCCAGCTGAGAAGAGGGGTTACTGTCCACAGTGTCGGCAGCTGCTGGTGTGGATACCGCAGATGATGAAACAGAATGCAACAGAGCCACTGATGATGGAGGAGAGTGACAAGAAGTGTTCAGTGGAGACAGGTTGGAGGTCTCCAGGGGCAGGCTTTCATAAATAGGCTCTTTCACAGTTTCTTCACTATCATGAGAAACAGAACTGTCCCTCACTCTAACAGACACAGAGTCTGTGCAGGCAGCGGAGTCCACATCGCACACCACATCACCCACAGACGTACCCTGGTTGTCCACACCATCCACATCATCAATTAGTTCTTCAATGGTGGCCTCACTGATACCACTATCGTCCAAATCGCTGTCATTCTTTTTACTCTCGTTACATGAATCTGATTCTGTGGACATGTTCTTTAACACTGCCAAAGATGATGGGGTTGGGTCCGAGTGAGATAGAGATGAATAAGTTTGAGGATGTTTGGACTGTCCGGACTCTAAACATGCCAACACCCCTTGCAGATCGCATGAAGAGATGACGTCATTGTTCAAGACATGCTCTATTTTCGATGTGGAGGGAGCAGCGTTAATTGAGCACCTCGGTTCGTGCAAACCGCCTCGGAGAGACATGCTGGAGCAGCACTTATCCGCTCCTCTCCTGGCAGGAAACCTGCAACAACGTGAAGGCACTGTGTAAGGAGTGAACCTTCCACGCTGCGACTGGCTGAAACTGCTGGAAGATAAGCACTGAGAAGACGTTGGGGGAGTCGAATAGGGCGTCGCCTTCACCAAGTGCTGTTGGAGTCCCATCACCACAGGGTTGTTCTCCGACATTCCTTCCTCCTCTGTCAGGAAACGAAGAGCTTCTTGGGCGCAGTCCAGGAATCCTTGCTGGAAGAAAGTCCCGGCACCAAAGAGGGGAGGAGTGACAGTGTCCGGTGTGGGGCTGGGGGGGATGTCCTCTGAATCAGCCTCCATGATGGGGAAAGATGCCAGGGGCACAGGGTCCTGCCAAGCCAAGGGAACTTCCATCCTCACTTCACCTGTAACAATATAAAAAACAAACACTCAACTTTGTGAATTTTGCATGTAAGTCGGTTTGCTTCAAATATATGTCTTAAGTTAAGAGTAACGCGATATGTTGACAGAAAATGCCAACACATTTAAAAAATAACAAAAAATAACAGCCAGCATACACGGTTAACACTCTCTATCATTTAGAACTTCTAATCTACCCACCAGAAAATAAATTTGACAGACGGTAACCTTAACTTATGCCAACATATATTTTTCAAAAATGAAAATTGCTATAAAAGTGGTAATTGACAAATTATCACTAGTTAACGCTCTCACCAGGAACCAGACCGTGTTGTTTTACTTTTTAATAAATATGATGCCACTGTTCAAGTACAGAGCATCACAGTTAAAACAAAACATTCTATAAAAACAAACAAACAAATAAAACAAAAACAACAAAGTATTAGAACACACTGAAAAAATCATACTAACAATGACAACATTAACCTCTTCAGTGCCGACGACATATATATATATATATATATATACATCCTCTATAATGCTTCAGTACTTGCCACCGACATATCATATATATGTAGGCGCTAAGTAGCGATTTTGCTGCGTTCAAAAAGCGCACAGCAAACCGGCGGCGCACGCGCAGCTGATAGGTAGCACTGAAGGGGTTAACAAAATTCGTCTGCAATTTGAAAGCAGTGACCAAATGACATCGGTTATTATAAAAAGTAAAAGCCCGAACAAATATGAATATTAATTTTTACACACACACACTTCTGAAAATAAACTTTTTTTATGCAAGTAAACAAAACAAATATGAGTTACCTCTCACTGTGTGTGTGTGTGTGTGTGTGTGTGTGTGTGTGTGTGTGTGTGTGTGTGCGTGTAAGCGTGCGCTAATGTGTGAGCGTGAACATGCTACGTTTATAATTATAGGCTACTATGTATAAGTGTATCCTAAGCAAGAGGAAAACAAAGTTGCCATCAAGTATGGCAACTTGCCTTTCAGTTTCACCACTAGGCCTATATTCAGTCAAGGTCAGTATACAGTGAAAATCGATTATCAAAATTGGAGGGACTGAAATTTTATTTTGAGATCTATATAGCCAAATTGCAACGTTCACGTTGCCCCATACATGTAGAAGCAGCAAGTGACTACATATGTTTATTAGCCACATTCAGTCTAGACAGTGAGACAAAGTAGGCTTAGTCCGGGTAGAAGTCTAGATTGACAACAGCACTGTCTGTGAGCTGAGCCGACACAAGTTAGGATCTACATCCAGATTAGGTAGATAAATAATCTAGCAAAATACTGAAATAGCATGCATAAATTATAATCAAATCGCCATCTGTAGTCATCTACCAACCAGACCAGAAATTTCGTGTAATTTATTTCTGCTCATTAGCTGAGGCACATCGATTGTGCACACGTTATCTATCGATAATAATGTATGCACAAAAGTCGAAAAGAACCTACCCACACAACACCCGCTGTTGCGCATGCTTCTGTTTAGCAAATTCTTGCAGACTCAGACTGGAAAGATGCTTAGATGCCAGATGGTGCACTTGACTTGCACTAACTGCAGAATGAACACGATGCACTAAACCTTGATTTATGCACATATGCATACACAGAACTGGGTACAAGCTAAGCAGATGGTTCTTTAGTCCTGGTATGGTGTGGAGCACACGATAGAAATTCCAGAACACAGGGCAATGCGGCTTTTCTCGTGTGCTGGTGGCGACACGAATGACGACAGACTTGCCGTGGGTGTGGTTCCCCTTCCTACCGGCGTCAATGAACGCCAATACCTACCCGTTTGCGCATGCGCGAACTTTTGAGGTCAGCGTTCGCTTGGCGGTGTCGAGGGTTCCGGGGGTACCCTACACAAAAAGGCGGATAGCGGAATAGTACTTGAACCATTTTCGTGTACCATTTTGGACTGTGCAATGCAAAGCCTTTATTGGCATTTTTATGATTACTAGTTGTTGTTTTTGTCCCCCCCCCCCCTATTACCTTTGTTATTATCATTATTCGCACTTTACGCGCAATAATTATGTAGGTTAGGGTTTTTTTAGGTATGAAAGCTCCTCTCTCTTTATGTTCTCTCTCTTGCCATTACTAGGTCTGTTTCTGCTATACATCTGTGTGTGTTTTTTTCATGCGCTTTGATTGGGGTGGTTGAGGAGCATGAATGTGAGAGAGTGGTCTTTTCATGATGGCTTGTTCTGCTTGTGTGTGCATGTGTAGACTTTGTAACATGTTGTTTTGAAAAAAAGATTGTTTAATATAAAAGAAAAAATAGCCTATGTATATATGTATATGGTGCAATGATTCATTATATAATATTAATAATTTTGTTTTAACGCCCTGTACACGATGCTTGTGGGAAATTTCTTCATTGTCGGCTTCCATTATGGTGTTTTTTTAGTCCTCTTTCTTTCTTGTACTTTTTATTTTTGTGTCCGTTGTTCTTTTCCATGTTTTTGCTTTGTGTTTCATATGTTTTCTAGTTATGAAGATGTGTTTTTGTCAGTTTCGTTTTCCACGTTAGATCGCTTTAAAGGGGCACCCTGACGGATACGTTTTTGCAAGAAAAGCGTCGAGATCACCAGGAAAACACCCTTTACAGAGATCGCAACACTCACTTTGATCTGGTTTCCGGGCTAGAAATCAAACCATCAAATCCGTGATTCCTCCTTGGCGGATTTTAACTTAGTAAAAGTAATTAGCTGCAAATGTCAGCAAAAATACATATTTATCAATTCCAGCCGCAAAAATATCATGTTTTCGTTTTTTGTCTGTTTGCTTGGAAAAGTCAGACTTGAAATTCGGATTCAGGAAATGTTATGGAAAGTTTGGGTGTCACCCACAAACATTCTTATGTTAAAGTAATTATTATACACGGTATTGAAATTGTCGTTCATTATTTTATAGCGCAGTTTTCATTGTAACCCCACCCTCCCTGTGTCATCGTTTTCACGTTCATCTTGTACTTTTGTTTTATTCATGTCACCACAATTAGAACCATCAACGAGATGACGGCCGTTGTTCTATGAAATAACTAAGAAGAAGAAGAAGAAGATTTTAATCCATTTAAAAGTGCGAAGATTTGACATTAAAAGTCCCGTTATTCGTTGCCAAGACTCGACCGTTGTAACGGTACATCACCAAGGGAAGGAAAAAGAAAACGGTACATCATTGAGCAACAGAAAGAGGGTGGGGAAGAGGAGGAGTCGCAAGGGCGGGGGTAGGGGGGGGGGGGTAGTAGGAAGGGTGTCGCAAACAGAAAAGAGGGCGGTGCAACACAAATGTCGAGACAGAAAAGAAAAGGATAACTACAAAAGCGTGACCTCACTTTGCGTGATGACCTTTTGACATGAACATGAACAGCAGCTGACACAACTGCGAGGCCCTTTAAAGGATTGCTTTTGCAATCTTAAAAGCAGTTTTCTGTGTTTTTTGATCGGTTTTATTCAATCTATCTCATTTATATGCTATGTAAATGTGTACAAACGGATGTTTATTAATTCGATTGTTTGTTCAATGCAAAAAAGCGTTCACAAACGTCTGAGTTGATTTCACTTGTTCTTCAACCTTAACGGGGCCTCTTACATCTCCCGCCATATGACACGATCCCGTCGTCGCAAGGATCGCAGCTGTTCCTACTTAGGTCCCCTTACACCTCTCTCTCTCTCTCTCTCTCTCTCTCTCTCTCTCTCTCTCTCTCTCTCTCTCTCTCTCTCTCTCTCTCTCTCTCTCTCTCTCGTGTGTTGTCTCTCTCTATGGTTGGTTTAACGTCTAATTAGGCGTTGCCTCTTATAGACAGTGTTCCTGAAGACTGGATCTTCTTGTTGATGAGATGATGATGATGGTGATGAAATGTGTGTGTGTGTGTGTGTGTGTGTGTGTGTGTTGCACTGCATAAGGGGTTTTATAAGATCCCCAACCCCAACACTTGGTTTTATTTTTGTTTGTTTGCTTCTTTTTTTTTATAGCCTATTTTACAGAATTCAGTAACTTGGTCCAAGTAAGTATCGCTTCATTTTTTTCTGATCCAGTTACTGACCCCCCCCCCCCCCCCCCCCCCCCCCCCCCCCCCCCCTTTCTTCTTTTTTTCCTCTTAATATGTTGTCCCAGTATATTGGTCAAGTATATTGTAAGTTTGTTGAGGGGTTATTTTATATCCCAAGGATATCTTGTGAACGGATGGACAGAATCGCTTTAAATTTCTTATTGCCGGTGTAGGCCTATCACCTAGAGTAGAAGACATTAGCGGATAAATTATTACTATGCTGATGTTGACCTTGAAAATGTACGTTTTGGATGGCTATATCTTTCACATTGTTGAAGTTACAGACGGTCTTCACATTTGGTATGTGGGTATATTGGATTATGGCAATACAGAATATTGGGCACCAGCTACGTCCCTGACCTTGACCATGGACCTTGGAGATGTGCAATTGTTCTTTTAGCCATCTATTTAATTTTTTTGCAGTGACATGCCAGTTTAAGTTTGGTAGATTGGTAAACGGGCGAAAGGTCATGAGCAGTGCAATCGAGCAGTGCAAAGTATTGGTGACTTTGTTGACCTTAACCTTGACTTTTGACCTTATTCATATCAGCAGTGGTTGTACATCCATATACCTATCTATATATTTTTTTTTGATCACCATCACCTAAGATGGGAGTAGGATACCTTTTTAAGCTTGTTGTCCTTGACCTTGACTTTTGACACTGAGGGTGTAGTCTGAAAACCACAGGTCGTACAGCCATATAGCAATAATAAAACAATTATATTCTTGATAGGTCTTGTACAGTGTGAAACATTTTGATGCTTGTTGACACTGACCTTTGACCTTGCACGTGTCTAAAATGAAAGTGAGAGCAGAGCGGTGACAGAAGGCCACAAAACGTCCATATAAGTAACCATATATCCTTGATTATCATCACTCAAAGAACACAAAGAGGGCGGGGGCTAAGATGTGTGTGTGTGTGTGTGTGTGTGTGTGTGTGTGTGTAAAAACAGAGCAAAGGATGTGTTTGCCATTCGGCAACAGCCTTATTGGTAGAAGAAATTCCAATTAATGTCCTCCGGCCTGGTACAGGCACATGTGGGACATTAATAAATATAAAGATGGTGGGACGATCCTGGAGGTACTGCAATACCAGGAAAGTCCCGATTTTTTTTAATCGATAAAGATATTACATAATGTGTGATTCATAATATGATTCTTTATTGGTGGTGGTAGTAGTAGTAGTAGGGGAAGACGGGGTAAAAAGCGCATGGGCGGGTAAGAAGCCCACCCCAATTATCTCATGAAATAAAAAAAAATTCAGTCAAATTTGCCCATGAGACGAATGCTAGACATTAACGCTCGTCTCATGGGCAAAATGAGACTGAAATTTGCTTCATTTCATGAGATAATTGGGGTGGGCTTCTTACCCGCCCATGCGCTTTTTACCCCGTCTCCCCCTAGTAGTAGTAGTAGTAGTAGTAGTAGTAGTAGTAGTAGTAGTAGTAGTAGTAGTAGTAGTAGTAGTAGTAGAGACCTTCCATGAAAGGTCTTTGGTAGTAGTAGTAGTAGTAGTAGAAGAAGAAGAAGAAACTTTGGTGTTTTAAGTCTTCTCGACCCATAAGGGCACATATGAGACATTTATACTCAAGTAGTAGTAGTAGTAGTAGTAGTGACAAAGACGTGAGCAACCGACCCTCTATGTGACCTCTCAACTTGATGACGTCATACACGGGGGAAGCCAGGTGGTGGCTTTCTCCAAACGACGATATATTTAGCTCCCCTTCTCCTTCCTTGCACTCCACAACTACCCCCCCACCCCCCACCCCACCCCCATCCCGTCCCCTCTGTGGTCGTTTTACTACGTACGCACACGCAGAGGCTTCATAGTAGTAGTAGTAGTAGTAGTAGTAGTAGTAGTAGTAGTAGTAGGTAGTAGTAGTCGTAGTAGTCACAGCGTGGGATAAAGAGGGTCGCGAGCTGCCTTCTGATTGGCTGACGGTGACGGGTGAAAATCTAACGGGACCCGCTGAAGAGGGACGAGGAGAAAAAAAGAACGGTGGTGAAAGAAATGGGGGTGGGGTGGGGAGGGGAATGGGGGGTGGGGGGGAGACTTACTGGCAATCTGTCGCCCCTCTTCCAACACCCAAACAAAAGAAGCGGCGTCCCTACCACCCTCCCTCGACCCCTCCACCTCCTCCCTCCTCTTTACCTTCTGATATATATGCACCACCCTCTTCCTCCCAACGCGAGTTTCCTCATCCTCTACTAATATGTCTCTTTCCTTCCCTGTTTCCAGTTCCCTCCGAAAATAATTCACACACACCAAAAAAGACGGGGAGGGGGGAAAAAAGAAAAGAAAAAGAAAGGTAGGGTGCTTGTCATCCATTCTTCGGCACACGCATTGTAAGGGGGGGGGGGGGGGGGGCAGGGGGCGGGCTATACAAAGGCGGGCTTCAACGTAATGGGGGGATGGGGAACGAATAGCGGTAGAAACGCAGCGTGTGAGGGTCGCTTTCGCGCACCATGTCATTATTACCAGGTGAACGATTTTTGTGTGTGTCTGTAAGATGTTGTCGTTAGTTGGTTATTATAATCATTACTATTATTGTCTTCTTCTTCTTCTTCTTCTTTCTCTCTCAGGGTCTCCTCCTTCAAAAGGCGGAGCCACCCGTCCTTGAAAACAGTGAATCATTACCGGAGAATGACAACAAACACAAACATTGGCGTGGAGAGAGAGAGAGAGAGAGAGAGAGAGAGAGAGAGAGAGAGAGAGAGAGAGAGAGAGAGAGAGAGAGAGAGAGAGAGAGGCAAAATAAAAAGTATCCCAAATCAAACACTAATTTCCCATTTAAAAAAATAGGAATCCATAATTATACACCCACTGTTGTCCTTGAAGTTCCTGTACCTTTAAAAAAAAAACCAAGGGCGTCGCCGAGCGGCAGACATGTCCGTCACCAGCAATGCCACGCTCTTGCGACACCCCATAGCATAATTTAGGCACCAACATGATTATTCTACATGTTGTATGTTCACGAGATACAGCTTGAAGAAGAAACATATAGCGCAAAGAAGGAAATTTCAGTTTTCAAGGTCACACTTCAAGGTCAAGATCAGCATGGTGATAATTTATGCTCGGATGTTTTCTTCTCTAGGGTACAATCTGAAGCGCTTCTGTGAAGTACATTAATGTGGAAAATATGGCTTAAAATCCAATTTGTACACCCCTACCACTTTCAAGGCCTACCGATCTCCCGAACCGTGACCTTGACCTTGATCGGTATGCCACCATCAGAACGGGCATAAGCCAAAGTACCTACATGCCACATTGAAGACTCTAACACCAACGGTGTGAGAGTTATGGCCCCTTAAAGATTTTCGGTTTTCAAGGTCGTACGCCAAGGTCAAGGTCACGACGGCAAAAAGTTTTGCGCGGATGCCTTCCTCTCATGGTGACACACCAGCACACAAAATTTGACGCGATTCGGTCAAGCGGTTCGGGAGATATCCTTGGAACAGACAGAAAAAAAAAAAAAAAAATACAAACCAGCCCAACGCAAAGTCCGATCACCTATGGTGACGGACAAAAAGAAGGAAGAAACAAAAACATCCGTATCTCGCATGAAATAAAGACTAGCACAAGGATCCATTGACACAATGCAAATCTCTGCAAAAACTGCCCAGTTTCAATTTATGTTGAATCGCGCATTTGCCAAACCGCGTAAATGACACAGCCGCATTGGTTGCCGTTGCCATCGCCACGTTAGGGCTGATAAAAAATTTGAAGCGATTCTGTCGAAAATCGGCGGAGTTATAAGGCCCGTTCGGTGTTCCACACACACACACACACACACACACGCGCACACACACACACGGACAGTTGGCTTGTAATTAATATAATGATTCATATACAGCCAAGCAGATAAGGGCAAAAAAAAACACCTCCATGGTGAGATATGCTAACAATCATATAATCATTAATTCAGTTCTTCAAAATCATTGTGAAGAAACTAGTACTACGTAGGCCTAGTTTCAATGCTCGTAAAACGCAATTATGAACATCAAAATTAAGACTCTCTCTCTCTCTCTCTCTCTCTCTCTCTCTCTCTCTCTCTCTCTCTCTCTCTCTCTCTCTCTCTCTCTCTCTCTCTCTCTCTCTCTCTCTCTCTCTCTCTCTCTCTCTCTCTCTCTCTCTCTCTCTCTCTACTGTGTCAAACTGATGCATAATAAATGCGGTCCCAGTCTCAGCCATTGATCCTTGATTAATTTTAATGAGAACGATGGCAATTAAAGGTCCAGTGACACGTGTTACCAACACGTGCCGTTGAAACAAATCTGTTTAAACCGTCACTGTGCTTTTACTGGCCTTAACGAGTCTTCGTTTTTTTCTCTCTCAATAATCTTCCTTGAATTTTGCATTCCCCCCCTTTCGTTAATTAATTTGAACTCGTGCCGTTCTCAGTATTATAATTCCAACCCTTCCTCTGGGATCTCCAGCTACAAGGCTTCCCTGAAGAAGAAGAAGAAGAAGAAGAAGAAGAAGAAGAAGAAGAAGAAGAAAGAGAAAAGAAAGAATGGGAGAACTTTAGAATCCAATCCAAACAAGGAGCCATGCATTTGTTTCTGTTGTCTATGTGCTTCAACAATCAAATAAAGAGAGAGAGAGAGAGAGAGAGAGAGAGAGAGAGAGAGAGAGAGAGAGAGAGAGAGAGAGAGAGAGAGAGAGAGATGAAAAGGGTGTTCAAATATCGCAACCTAAGCTGCTGAAAAGAACGTCATGAATATTGGCAAAATGGTTTCCAACATCCCCAAGATAGCTTCCTTTATTTCACTTCATCCAGACATCCGAACGCAAATCGGTGATCCAATAAAAAAAAATCGTTCTAGCACAACAACGACAACAACAATTAGCCTAATATAAAGTAATAACTTAATTTGTGAATATCCAAATACATAGTCTTTTTTTGTTTTAAATAAAACCACGCAAAAACTGGCACCACTCTGATCTTAGGATGGTATCTTTTGTATATCTGCTTGGGCAAAGTCGTTCTTATATATTTTAATTCGCATCAGCCACCAGTTATTTGCGCTTTTTACCCCGTCTTTCCCTATATTTTAATTTCAGCCACCAGTTATTTTTGTTGTTATTGTTGCTGTTTCAAACCGTTATAACTTAGATCACAGCGCATGCGGATTAAATTCATACAAAAGGTCTACGTCTCTTTCCATTCCAAAATCTTACCTTGCTTTTTTTTGTTTAGCCTACTCAACTACGCTGTGCGTTTTCTGCAATAGTTATCTTTGCAAATAAACATTTTGTAAATCAATTGAATAAATTAATATTTTCTCTCTTCTACAACTTTTTCCACTGCTGTTTGATGAAAATGATGAAAATAAAGCAAAGAAGTTTCGTTTCGGTCAGAAACTTAACGACAGGGCTAAGTTTAACGCTTCCTTTCATAATAATATTTCGCTGCTAATCATTAAAGCATAATTTGTTAATAAAAAAAATAGAAATTAACAAGTGCTAGCGTATAACTGGGGCAAAGGACGAGCTTGAGAGAAGAAAACTGAGTTTGCAGAAGATTATACAGGCCAGAGTTGCAGAATTCCACATCGTTGCCTGTCCCCTGTCACAGTTAAGTGAGCCCGGCTGCTGAAAAGGACGTTCAAATAGGGGGGCTTTATCTGTCTGTATATCACAATACTATCGTGGGAAAACTGAAAGAAAAAAACCCTGCTGACATATGGGATTTGCTTGCCTTACGCCTAGTTCGAGCTAAAAATAAAATATAAAAAAAGCTCATTATTTTACTGCTCAATCTGTTCTGTGAGTTATAGTTCAGAGAGTCTCAATATCATTTGTCAGATAATTCTCATGGTCGCATTATAAACAGCCCTAATGACACCCCCCTCGCATTAAAAGGTTAATCACAGTGAGCAAGATAACTGAATTACACGCTCTGTCATATCAATTCATGGACAAATTATGGATTCGGGAGCCAAGGTCGACGCAGGGCCATGAACAGCACGAATCGAAACGACTGGAAGCCACAAAGCCGATTGTTGTGGGGGTCGCCATAGTTCGCCTGCCGACAGCTGCCTACAGTTTGACAGGGGCCCAAAGCACTACGCCTACCTTCCTAATGATCGCCACATACCCGTAGAAGAGGCGTGCACGTTCCAGCGCTGTCCACTGTGCCTAGTTAGATGCATACCGTTACTCAGCACCCGTCCTAAGACACCCTTTACGCCTATTTTCTTCCATTCTTCTTCTAGCCTACCGTCTGCTGCCCCCAAGTGGGCGGGTTAGTGACCTCCCTTGAGAGTAGTCTCACGTGTCAACTATGACATGTAGGTTAGTCCAGCACCGAGAATTACATGTCAGACCTAATCTTCTCTGGACCCGACCGCCCTCCCTCCTCCCCTCCGCCCCGTCCAACTTCCCCGCCCCTTTAATACTGTGGGTAAGATGCTGCATTGAACAGATGGCAATGAGATAGACTGGGGGGCCGTACTATTTCCCCCTCTCCAATCCCCTTGTTATCGGTGGCCTACTGTGTCTTAATCCGGAGCTGACACTTGGCGTCACTACTAAAGTAAGCTGATCAGCCGACTATGGGGATGGAGTTTGAAAGTTAAGCTGATCAACAGGCCTCTGAAAAGATGGAGCTAGAAAGGTTTTTTTCCCAGCCCCTCCCAGCGACTGCTTCCACTGTTCTGGGGACTTGAAGTTGAACAATCCCGCCACGTTATCTCTTCATCAGCGTTGTTATGCCGTGTCCTTTGTTTTGTCTTCTGCTTCCCAGTGTGTGTGTGATCGTTCTCTATAGCTACTAGCCTTCAAGGGGCGTGTAGACCTTATTATGGCATTGTCCTTCTTGTGTGTTTGGCGGGACAGTCAGTAAAGCAACGTGGATCATGTCGAAGACTATGATTTGCTGACACGGGAGACGCTGTAGAAAGTGATATAAGATTAAGCCTGAGATGTCAAACGAAGTATTGTATGCGTTAGCATTTTGATAATTATACAGTGGAACCTCCCTTATAAGACCTCCAAAAATCATCCAAAATGAGATCTTATAAGGAAGGGGTCTTATTAGGGAGGTAAGTTTAATACTTACAGAGAAAAGCAATGTCTCAGAGAAGTAGGTCTTATGTGGGAGGGGGTCTTATAATGGGAGGTCTTATAAGGGAGGCCCCACTGTAGTTAATAAAACGCAGAGCAAGAGATAAAATTTAGTCTGCTATGCAAAGCACGCACACAAAAACAGACGTAGTTTCGTCAACTGTAAACCTACTGTGTTAAGCAATACTAAGTAGCCTTGCATTCAGTGTCAATCTTCTTTTCAAAAGGCAGACGTAAATACATTAGTTTTCCACGTACGCGTAGCATAACTTAGACCGCTGTCTTGTATGCCGAGTCAGAACCAAGTCGAATCCATTCTCTTAATTATATTGACCAGACTAAACGGCAATTTGAAACGGGTCCTTTGAAGACAATTCCTCCATGCAAAACTCCGTGCAAGAAACTCCAACTGCAATGGTCACGGGGTTTTAGAGCGGTGAAAAGGCCCAAACACACATTTCAGAACCATTTAAGACCAATACTAACGGATGCACCACCTTCTTTTGCCGCAAGAAGGATGTACACCTGCTTTTGTTGCAACTTGAGAAAGGATGCACAATCCTTGGCTAAGATTTACATTTGAGAGTTGTTCGTGTTAAATTTGGCCCTCTATCTATTCTTGATCGCTTCATTTGTTGATTTGCCTACATAGACAGGCCCACTCTCGTTCTTTTCCTTTATTTAATCTCGTCTGCACTTTGTAAAACAATGAGAGACTTAGTGCGATTTTTTTCACGCCAGAGGGCATGACGCTCGTGTGGGGCTAATCCTCTCTATATTCTTAGTTGGGGGTAAAGAAAATGAGAGAGAGAGTAGTCCTACCATCTCTCTCTCTCTTACTACGCCCAACTAAGAAAATCGCGTGATAAGCCCCTAGTGCATTGACTGCCCTCTGGCGTGAAAAATATCGCCATAAGTCGACCATTGCAATCCTTAGGCTATGTAAATCAAGAATATTTCTTCTTCTTCGTCGTCGATCGCTCAGACAGTTTCCTGTCATACGAGCGCAGATGCGTCATGCTGCTGTTATGCGCCTAACTAATAAATAACTACACCTAGCATGTCTGTCTTCAGTTGAAGACAATCTTTGTCGTAAGAGCTGTAAGAGAACAAAGGCAGTAGAATGGACCAGGAAGGCAGAAAGATAATAGATTACAGTAAGCACATGGAAAAGTCAAAGTCAAAGAGAGAGACAGATTAGAGGAAGTTACAAGCACAGATCTTCCAGAAGGTGGAGGAACTATTTGTACGAAAGAATCCCTAGTATTGAGGGGATCAAGAATATAATTTTCATGGCTCTTAGGATCAACGGCCAACCGTTTTCAAGTTATGTTACCAAAACGTCTGAATCGATTATTAGTTTCTTGAAAGAGGCTTGCACTGGAGGCTTGCACCGTTAAAATGTGCATCATTGCACTCCTTTGTATGTGGGTCTTGGGGTTTGTAGCCAAGGGTTGTCAAGTTGGGTTACCGACGTGTCTCAAGTCAGTGAGTATTTCCTTGGCGGAGGTTTTAACTGAAGACTTGCACTGTCAAAATGTGCCTCGCTGCACTCTGTAAGTGACCCTCCCCTCCCACCCCCCTCACTGTTGAGCGGAGGGCGAAGGAGGTTTCTTCATCTTTTCCCTTATTCCAAAGCCTTCACACGTACCCCTCCCACTCACCCTCATCCTTCTTCCTGCCATATTTCACCCCGCGCAATATAATTCAACGTTTGAAAGATTGTAAAATTGTGATTGTTTTTAATTAAAGTTGAGAAATCTTTAGAGGCGCCCCCTACAGTCATCCGGACTACGGGATTCGTGATTGGTGATTTGAAGATTGAAATTGAAGCAGAGAAACAATAGGTAGGCCTACTTGCAAACCTGCATCATGACTTGGGGGAATTTCTGGTTTAAACGAATGTTATTGAAAATCAATATAACAGCAACATAAACAAATGCAAATGAGCACAACAAGCTTAAAGCTTATACAAGGCGCTCAAACACAGATATGTTACACAATATTGGCTGCCAAAAGTAATAAGACACTGGAATAGAACATAATAATGAAATAACAGCAAAAAGAGAAATAGCAAGTGAATGAATATACACAACACGAACAAACAACAAAATAATAGATAAGTCTCACAAAACTGTAACATAGGGGGCATTTCTACATTCCTGGACGACAGATGGTCAGTGGCAGATCTGCTGGACGGGTGCCGGAAGAACAGACCAGCAGCGATGACATCACCAGCCCACCAACAGGTTGATAAGACGTTGTGACCACACAAAACTGTCACCCCCCCTCAACGTCCTCAACGCCCTAGGGACTGACACCTAGCGTCAAGGGGGCGAGAACTAGCTCGTGGGAAGGTGTTAAAAGCAGTTAAGACGGCCTTAGCTATTCATGGACCCTTGACCCCCCTTGTTGTAAGCACTTTGGCAGCTCGGTGGACTGCAGCCGATTAAAGTCCAGTGTTGAAAAAGTAGGGGTGGAGTGTAGTAGTATAGCGGGAGGGAGTAATAATAGAAACTCTTTGAGAGTTGTGCTGCTAGTCCAGGGTCGAGTTTCTCTAGATAATGGTCGCCGCGCGAATAACGCTTACGCCAAACATGGTCTAAGAAACACTTTTAAAAAATGTTTGCGGAAGAATATTACAAGCTCTTGTCTGATTGGTCAAACAAATTTATTATTTTAACCAAACTTTAATGGACCAATCAACAACAAGAAATGTATTCACCCCATGCTACTCACGTGATAGTTCGCCAAGAAATACTTTGGGAGTAGCCACAAAACGTTTTTGGCAAACGGCGGCGAAAGATGTGTTTCTTAGTACCGTTTTTGCCGATTTGCGCTCACGCTACGTAACGTTAGCCCTTGTGAAACGTCCCCCAGATAGAGTTAAACTCTTGCAACAACACTTCACTGACGTTCTCCTTGTTAAGCGAATTACTAGCGGAGGCGGCTAGGGGAAAACCGTCTTAATCCATTTACCGTCAACAAGTGGTCACCGAGGGTGAACTGAAAGGTGGGAGATGCGAGTATTTGTGTATAGGCGACCACGTAGAAGGTACTGGTGGACAAGGGGCAGTACGGAAAGCGGTGGAGGACAGCTCGTTAAGGTCCAGTGGATGCAGGAAGGGTGGTAGATTGGGTGCGGAAAGGACAGCAGGAGGGACAGAAACAAAACTGGGGATTTGAGGCTTGGGAGTAATAAGACGAGTGGCTTACGGGTGGCTACCCTTTCCGAGCTTCTGGTTGTGACGTTATAATCGAGGCATTTCTCGAGTAAAATCTCCTTAGCAATAAATAACTGCGCGTCCAATGTTTAGGTTAAATTCCACATTATTGTTATAAGTCAGCTTATCATTTTATGCATTCCCCGTGTCTTTGTTTCTTTGCCCCCCCCCCCCTCTCTCTCTCTCTCTCTCTCTCTCTCTCTGTGTAATAGGTCTAACCTAAATTTGTATCCTTGTAAAATAAAGTGTCTGAAGTCTGAAGTCTCAGTACTGGCGTGTCTGTGTATGAGTGTGTGTGTGTGTGTGTGTGTGTGTGTGTGTGTGTGTGTGTGTGTGTGTGTGTGTGTGTGTGTGTGTGTGTGTGTGTGTGTGTGTGTGTGTGTGCTTGTACCCACGTTTGATGTAGATTTTTGCATTTTGGTGGATCTAAACATTTTGACTGTTAAAATTGTGCCATTTAGTTTCTTCGCGCATTGATTTCTATGTAACCATTATGGTATGTGTTATTATACTTACTTTCAAGTGCTTCTTGTCATCTCTCTCTCTCTCTCTCTCTCTCTCTCTCTCTCTCTCTCTCTCTCTCTCTCTCCTCTCTCTCTCTCTCTCTCTCTCTCTCATGTTTTATTATCTGCGCAGATAGGCGAGGCTTGGCGTAATTATGATTGAGGATGTTTAATACTTGCTTAATTTCTTGTGTGATGGATTGCCTCCTCTGTTTTGTTTTGATTTAACAATTCCCCCTTACCATTGTTCCCTTTGACATGGGCAGCTGGCCCGGTTCATTAAAACATTGTTCATTGTTTCTTTCTCTCTCTCTCTCTCTCTCTCTCTCTCTCTCTCTCTCTCTCTCTCTCTCTCTCTTTCAGAGCTTTACATCACGTTTACAGTATGCGCATTTAATATAAGTCGATGGCTTAGAGTCAAAACGGACTATCTTTAGACAGTCTATTGACTTATTATTGATGTTATTGCAAAAACTAAGAACTTGTATTAAAAAAGACTGCAAATAAGATAAAATGGGGAATATGCTTTTTATATTTCTGCCATCTTTTCTTGAAACAAGTTATTAGTTTTCACAATATGTTCAATAATACGTCAATGGACTATCTAAAGATAAATCGTTTTGACTCCAAGCCATCGTATGTCCTCGCCACCAAACCTCTTTGTTCCTCCATTTAGATTTTACTAGTACTTATCTGTTAAGCATACAGGTGCAAAACTGTCATTCCATTCGGATGTTGCATTATTCTCATCGTAAAGGAACATGACAAATAAAAGTGTCTGCCACCTACCTTCCTCTTTTCTCCATTATTGTAGTAGTATCTGTCAGCTTGGTCGTGCCCTACGGCAAGAGAACGCGGCTTTGATGCACAAACAAAACCCTTTCAACAACAGATCACAAATGCACGCGTGCCTCTCTATACGTGCCCTTACACAGGATCAGACACTGCGATTACATACACTCACACGCGCGCGTGCGAGCACGCACGTATATATTAAAAAAAAGCACGAGCATATGCGCGCGCGCACACACATACATACACTATATCTCCCTCTCTGTGTTTGTCTGTTTCTCTCTCTCTCACTCTCTCCCCCCTCTCTCTCTCACTCTGTCTGACTGTCTCTCTCTCTCTCTCTCTCTCTCTCTCTCTCTCTCTCTCTCTCTCTCTCTCTCTCTCTCTCTCTCTCTCTCTCTCTCTCTCTCTCTCTCTCTCTCTCTCTCTCTCTCTCTCTCTCTCTCACGGTAGCCTCTTACACATACACGAGCAAACATACAAATGCACTACAACAACATACACACTTAAATTTCTCCTTAATCATCGAAATACACCCTTGCCCATCATTAGGGGCCTGCTTCCAAAACTAACACATTTAGAGCAATACAGCTTTCATCATCACCATCATCATCATCGACTTGATAACACGGGTTAGTGAAGGTTCAGTGATGCAGCACGGACGATTTTCAGACTAAACTTTCCAACGTCATGGAACTTCGCCTTTAGGCCAATACAGTGAGAACAAAGTTTAAAGGTAGGGTAGGGGTGGGTGCGGTCAACTGGGTGAATTACTGCGACGTAAATGAAGGGAGGGGGGGGGGGGGGGTGACTTCATTGCGTTCGTTTGTTTTAAACTTCCGCCCTTACTACATAACCCTTTGTAAATAAATAAAACTTTAAAGGGGCACCCTTACGGATAAGTTTTTGTGTGTGCAAGAAACACGCCGAGGTCACCAGAAAGACAGCCTTTTCAAGGATCGGAACACTCACTTTGCTCTGGTTTCTTAAAAATCAAACCGTCAAAACGGCGATTCCTTCTTGGCGAAGTTGCCGGAGAGAGAAGCCATTTTGGACGGGGTGGGTGGAGGCCACTGATAGTGGTTGAAGCTTTTTCTTCATTGTATAGCAGTAAAAAAAGAAAGAGGAGCTATTTCCTTTGTTGTGAGCGAAATTCCTTTTGGTAAACTGTATAAAAACTGTATAAAAAGGCTTGTATTGTGGACATTTCGTGCAAATGATTTGGTCTAACTCAGGCGGCCATTAGAAAGAACCTGACTTCCAGCACCTCCGCCAAGGAGGAATCGCCGATTTGACGGTTTGATTTCTAGGAAACCAGAGCAAAGTGAGTGTTGTGATCTCTGTAAAGGGTGTTTTCCTGGTGATCTCGACGTGTTTCTTGCAAGAACTCATGAATGAAAATCTAACGTCTTCCGGTCTGGAACAGACACACATGGGACAGTAGTAGATAAATAAAGATGATGGGAACGATCCTGGAGGCAATGCCCGGAGGCAGTGCAACACCAGGAAAATCCCGATTTTTTAAATAACAATAAACAGATGCGTAAACCGTAACTAATTGCAAGAACTCATCCACCAGGGTGCCCCTTTAAGAAGGGGGTAAGGTGGCTAGAAGGGGTGTAACTAAATAGGGGTTAATAGGGAGAAGCGGTGGGGTGGTAAGGTAGGCTCTACTGGCACACCTAGATCGCCACGATTCATACCTGAAGACCAAGTGAAAGACTAGGGGGGTGAACCGAGTGCAGGGAGAACATTACTGTATTATTATGGCTGCTGCCTCGTGGCACAAGCAGCTGATGAAGCCGAACAAAGCTCAGCTATCTTGTATACTTTCGTCACCCCCTCTCAAATTTTTGCATTGACATTTTTTTCACTGAGAAGCAACATTCTGTCATTTTTGGGAAAGGGATAGGTTTAGGGTCAGCCTAAGATTATTTTCATAAAAGTGAAAGAAGCAGACTTTGAGACTGAGGGTCGTAAACATTAGGGGATGGCGGTGAGTAAAGTACAAGATTTCTCAAAGCTCATCCGCCCTCTCGCTGGATGGAAATTTGTTTAACGTCCTCCGGTCTGGAACAGACACATATTATGGGACATTAGAAGATATAAAGATGGTGGGGACGATCCTGGAGGCAATGCCCGGAGGCCGTGCAACACCAGGAAAGTCCCGATTTTCTAACAATACAGA
>JAGGCT020001344.1:0-45000 GCA_017654935.2 Phymorhynchus buccinoides
CTCTCGTCTATGTAATAGCCTGCTTCAAAACTGAAATCCACTGATTTTTTTGAGTTTTCGTGTATATTCTAAGGAACAGTAGAAAACGTGTCCCAATAAACACAGCTTTGGTCATAAATAACCTACATATTGTTCATTCATAACGGATTTAGACAGAATGGTTTCCCTAATTGTCAAAACATTGTCAGTTATCTCAGTCGCTATTAACTAACTTTAACTGCTCAAGACGTTTTCATTTTATATACTTGAAAAGAAGAAGAAGAAGAAACACAAAAATAGACCAATATCCAGTCCCGTTAGGAAAGTTTTAAGACTCTCTCTCTCTCTCTCTCTCTCTCTCTCTCTCTCTCTCTCTCTCTCTCTCTCTCTGTCTCTCTCTCTCTCTCTCTCTCTCTCTCTCTGTCTCTCTCTCTCTCTCTCTCTCTGTCTCTCTCTCTCTCTCTCTCTCTCTCTCTCTCTCTCTCTCTCTCTCTCTCTCTCTCTCTCTCTCTCTCTCTCTCTCTCTCTCTCTCTCTCTCTCTCTCTCTCTCTCTCTCTCTCTCTCTCTCTCTCTCTCTCTCTCTCTCTCTCTCTCTCGTCTATGTAATAGCCTGCTTCAAAACTGAAATCCACTGATTTTTTTGAGTTTTCGTGTATATTCTAAGGAACAGTAGAAAACGTGTCCCAATAAACACAGCTTTGGTCATAAATAACCTACATATTGTTCATTCATAACGGATTTAGACAGAATGGTTTCCCTAATTGTCAAAACATTGTCAGTTATCTCAGTCGCTATTAACTAACTTTAACTGCTCAAGACGTTTTCATTTTATATACTTGAAAAGAAGAAGAAGAAGAAACACAAAAATAGACCAATATCGCAGTCCCGTTAGGAAAGTTTTAAGACTCTCTCTCTCTCTCTCTCTCTCTCTCTCTAACAAACAAAGACACGTAATATCAAAGATATTCTAAAAGGGTCAGATGGACTACTTAAGAGCTCGGCGAACCGGGCTGATAGAGTTATCGTTAGTGGCGACAGTACACCATTCACAGTGGAGGCTATCCAAAAACTCAGACTGGAACTTGAACGGAGAATTCAACTGGCCTATCGACGTGTAAATGTGTCCTGTTGAAAAGGGACATAACCAGTGTTTCTGTCCTCACTACTCATATAGGGAAAAGAGACCGGATGCTTATCTTCCCCTATACAGTCTTTGGTAATATACACACATTGATCTTTTAGCCTAGACACATCCAGTGTACAAAACCGTGCCACAAAAATGTTTCACTAACATTATGAATAAAGTTGTTTACAGATCGACAAGACAAACAAAACAAAAACTACACGCAACGGTGCATGGGGCTCACATATTTCCTCAGTAAAAAAACAAAAGAAAACAAAATAACAAAAACCCCGGGGGTAAATTGCACTTTACCTCTCACCCCCCACCCCCCTCAAATGTTCGCATTGAAGTGTGTTTCTTCTTATTATTATAATCCCTTTCTTATTATCTTCCTATCAAACAAACCCTTACCTTTCTACCCCGAACCCGACATCCTTTCTGTAATTGTGCTACATCTTTAGAGTAGGCATGAAAGGGTGGTTTACATTTTCTGTTCAGTTTTCCCTCGTTTCAGTGGGCCGAAAGTTGCCAGGGAAAGAGAAGAGGGAAGGGGGCAGTCCGTGCGTGGTAGGAGGCTAAAAGGGTTGGCCCCATGTTATAGGGGCACCCTGGCGGATGAGTTTTTGTAAGAAACACGTCGATATCACCAGGAAAACACCCTTTACACTCACTTTGCTCTGGTTTCGGCGACTCCTCCTTGGCGGATGTGCTGGAAGTCAAATTATTTCACCCAAAGAGAAGGCGTATGTCGTCTCTTTTCTAATGGCCGCCTGCGCTTAGACCAAATCGTTTGCACGGAATTTTTGCAATTCAAGCCTTTTTTAAAAATACAGATTATCTAAAGGAGTTTCGCTCACAATAAAGGAAACAGACCCAATTTTGTTTTTATTGCACTGCAAAAAACACACACGCCTCAACCACAATGAGTGACCTTCACCGACCCCATCCAAAATGGCTACTCTCTCCGGTATCTCCGCCAAGGAGGAATCGCCGTTTTGACGGTTTAATCTGTAGGAAACCAGAGCAAAGTGAGTGTTCCGATCCTTGAAAAGGCTGTCTTTCTGGTGATGTCGACGTGTTTCTTGCAAACTTTCATCCGTCAGGGTGCGCCTTTAAGTTCTAGCCTACGATAGCTCACACACAAAGACGAACAAAGCTGTGCGAACAAGCTGTGCACTAAAAAAAATAAAAAAATAAAATGAGGGGGTGGTAGTGAAGAGAGGGCGGTCAGATATGTAGGCAGATAAATGCTAGGAACAGCTGCTGTCCACACAGCCCCCCCCCCCCCCCCCCCCCTGGCTCTAACCCCCCTCTCTTACTCACCTCCCAACTCTAATCCCCCCCTCCACCCCCACCCCACCACACACACACACACCCCGCCCCTATTTGCTGAAGTAGACGACGATCATTACAATGGGCAATTGGTGGGCCAGTCCTATGTCGTGTTTTATCGTCTTTGTCACGAGGTCAGGGGGTGGCGATCGGAGCGTTATTGTTGATTTAGTGCCGTTAAACTGCCACACATCAACCCTCTCTTGCTTAGCTCTCTTTTAAAGTTTTTTTCTTCTTCTCTACTGCACGGTCTGAAGAGGCGAGTAAGAAGTTTAATGAATTCTGCGAAGGCCACTGCCTGGTTTTTAAAAAATTTCATTCATTTCATATTGTTTAAATTTTTGATGTTGGGTGATTTGAGTTCTTTGCTTCTTTTATTAGGACATGTGCTCTAGATACGTAGCTAATGATAAACGAGCGTGTGTGGGTTTTAATGTCAGTACTGGGTCACTACAAAAATCACTTGGTTTGGCCGTTAAACATGAGCATTTCCCCTAACTCTTCCTGTGATCCAGGCCTTTTCCTTCTTTCACACCCACAGGTCCCCAGCCCATTTTGTTCTCAAGGACTTATTAAAAATAATTTTACCTTTCGTTCAATAGTGACATTTTCATGATTGCAAAAAACAAACATGGAAGGAGGTGTGTGTGTGTGTGTGTGTGTGTGTGTGCGTGCGTGCGCGCGCGTGTGCGTGTGTATGTGTGTGTTGATATATCCTTCACATTTAGTAGGCCTATTACTGCATAATAATTTAGTATTTGAAATAATGCAGGGTTTTTTCTTTTTACAGTGATAGGTTTTGTTCACTTTATGTTGGCTATAATGTTTATATTCAGGCTAAAAAAAACACACACACAAAAACGTTTTGCTTAACTTATATAACTATGATTATTTAAGGAACTCTGTATCATGTTCATGAGAGAGAGAGAGAGAGAGAGAGAGAGAGAGAGAGAGAGAGAGAGAGAGAGAGAGAGAGAGAGAGAGAGAGAGAGAGAGAGAGAGAGAGAGAGAGAGAGAGAGAGAGAGAGAGAGAGAGAGAGAGAGAGAGAGAGAGAGAGAGAGAGAATGCATAGACTGTATATATGGGTGCACTCATTCCCGTTGTTTGTTTACATTGTCATTAATTGTTGCAAATGTCGTTTTTGAGCTAAGCCTGTTCATACTGATTTTGTGCGCAGATGTCTGATGCTTTCTGTGTCCCGCGTACGTGAGAGGAAGACATGGACTGTGTCCTTTGTATGTGAAAGACGTGACTGATGGACTGTCTGTATGTGAGAGGAAGACATGGACTGTGTCCTGTATACGTGAGAGGAAGACATGGACTGTGTCCTGTGTACGTGATAGGAAGACATGGACTGTGTCCTTTGTATGTGAAAGACATGGACTGATGGACTGTGTCCTTTGTATGTGAGAGGAAGACATGGACTGTGTACTGTGTGTGTGATAGGAAGACATGGACTGTGTCCTTTGTATGTGAAAGACGTGGACTGATGGACTGTATGTGAGAGGAAGACATGGACTGTGTCCTTTGTATGTGAGAGGAAGACATGGACTGTGTCCTTTGTATGTGAAAGTGTATGTGAAAGGAAGAGGAAGACATGGACTGTGTCCTTTGTATGTGAAAGAGACTGATGGACTGGATGTGAGAGGAAGACATGGACTGTGTCCTGTGTATGTGAGAGGAAGACATGGACTGTGTCCTTTGTATGTGAAGGAAGACATGGACTGTGTCCTTTGTGTCCTGTCCTGTACGTGAGAGGAAGACATGGACTGTGTCCTGGTACGTGAGAGGAAGACATGGACTGTGTCCTTTGTATGTGAAAGACGTGGACTGATGGACTGTGTCCTGTGTCCTGTATGCGAGAGGAAGTGAACGTGTCCTTTGTAGGAAGACATGGACTGTGTCCTGTGAAAGGAAGACATACTGTGTGAGAGGAAGACATGGATGGAAGACATGGACTGTGTTCTTTGTCCTTTGTATGTGAGAGGAAGACATGGACTGTGTCCTGTATATGCGAGAGGAAGACATGGACTGTGTCCTTTGTATGTGAGAGGATGGACTGTGTCCTTTGTATGTGAGGAAGACATGGACTGTGTCCTGTATATGTGAGAGGAAGACATGGACTGTGTCCTGTATATGTGAGAGGAAGACATGGACTGTGTCCTTTGTATGTAAAAGACATGGACTGATGGACTGTCTGTATGCGAGAGGAAGACATGGACTGTGTCCTGTATATGTGAGAGGAAGACATGGAACGTGTCCTTTGTATGTGAAAGACATGGACTGTGTCCTTTGTATGTGAAAGGAAGACATGGACTGTGTCCTGTATACGTGAGAGGAAGACATGGACTGTGTCCTGTGTACATGAGAGGAAGACATGGACTGTGTTCTTTGTATGTGAAAGACGTGGACTGATGGACTGTCTGTATGTGAGAGGAAGACAAGGACTGTGTCCTGTATATGCGAGAGGAAGACATGGAACGTGTCCTTTGTATGTGAAAGACATGGACTGTGTCCTTTGTATGTGAAAGGAAGACATGGACTGTGTCCTGTGTACGTGGAGGAAGACATGGGTGTCCTTTGTATGTGGACATGGACTGGGGGGGTATGTGAGAGGAAAACATGGACTGTGTCCTTTGTAGGTGAAAAAAGACATGGACTGAGTGTCTTGTGTAGGTGAAAGAAGACATTGTATCATTACCATAACACCAGGCTTGCACATCCTTACACACCTGAGCTTCTAGGGGAGAGAACTACGTGAAAATTAGAGTTGTTTATCCCCGTGGGGATACCGGGGGGGTCTTTCGTAACCTTCCTCTAACTTCCTCTTCCACTCTCTTTGACTCTGCCTTTTTCCTTTGCTTACTATCCTCTACTATCTTTCTGACTTATTAGCCCATTCTCCTGCCTTTTTCCCAATCTTCCAAATAACTTTTCTCCTTTGAGCTCCTCCGAAATCGGAATGCGTTGGCTGTACGCAGCGGGGAGACCAGTGAAAACTGAAAACGGACACATACGTACTTTGCTCATTATGGCCTGGGAACGCAGAGGAAGAAGAAGAAGAAGAAGAGTTGTTTACTTCGACCGAGAGGGACAAACCATAGCAACCATGACGTCGAAGAGGTAAACCAGGATGCGAATGAGCGACTTGCAAACATTTTCTTTAGAGAAATGAGGGTTGTTACAAGTGGCCACAAACTGATCGAACTTTGCAAAATGTGACGTAAATATAAATGACGACAACTTTAGAATGACGCACTGTGTTCTTTGTCATGTCTGTCTACTCAAACGAGGCGACGGCTAATTAAGCCAGCGTAACTTCCCCTGTTTGTCCCCACTCGGTTAGGCGGGATCATTCACACACACCTTGAAATTACTCCCCTTAATTATTTTAGAACAATTCCTATTTTAATTTAACAACCACCATCTGTGCCACACACATGCTGCAACACACATACACACACACACTCAAAAGTTACACCAGAAAAACAAAGAACAGCATTTGTTTTTATGTACTTCAGTTTGAAGTTGACAATGATCCCGTTTGGCATGCATCAATAGGCACATCAGATAAACATTAATTTTGACAATGCAATAATTTGTAGAGATTTAAAAACAACAAGGTGATCAAGTAATACAATTGTCAATTACGACCAACACAAATGAACCTTGATAAACATTTCTAAGAAATGTCAACAAGAACTGAGAAGCAAAAAAACCGACAAAGACCCCCAGAGTAATATAAAGCAACAAAATAGTTAACATAATGCACACAGACAAAACAAGTGCAACATGTCAAAATGTTGAAGACCCCATAGGCTACCAACATGCAGGCAGACCACAGCACAAAATGTGAAACGCTTGTCGGTGGTCCACACAAGGAATGAGAATGAAGGGCCAGCCACACGACATACGAATCGCATCTGAATGCGATGCGATTTTGACGATGTGAGTCACGATTCACGGGCAATTTATGTATTGGGTCTACTTGAGTATAGTGAGCGAAAATGGCAGAATTATTTTTAGACGGAAGTATTTCACGTGAATCATGACTCATGTGACACAATCGTATCACATCCCCATATGATTTTGCACACCGTGTGCCGCCAGCTTGAGAGGCGTATGGAACAGCCTTGACTTTCAACTCAGCGGTACTGGGGCAGTGGGTGGATGCCTCGTGCCTCCATACGGGGAGCTGGACGACCACGCCCCCTCCACGATTCTCCCCATGTGGATTCCGGGGGGGTCTTTCGTAAAACAGTAGTCCCCCCACCTTCTGGAAGGTCTGTGCTTGTAACTTCCTCTAATCTGCCACTCTCTTGGACTCTGCCTTTTCCCTTTGCTTTCTATCATCTACTATCTTTCTGACTTATTGGCCCATTCTCCTGCCTTTAAAAAAAAAAAATCTTCCAAATAATTTTTCTGCTTTGAGCTCCTCCAAAATCAGAATGTTTTGGCTGCACGCAGCAGGGAGACCAGTGAAAACTGTAAACCGGACAAATACGTACCTTACCCATTATGGCCCGGAAACACAGAACTCAGCGGTACCTGTACTGCTTTGAAGAACTGTGTGGAACTGAAACAATGATGGCAGCAAAAACCTAGTCACAGTGACAAGCCAATTAAGGACACCACAAAGGAAAAATGTTACATTTCAAAGAAAAAGTAAAGTAAAAAATTAACCTGAAAAAAAAGTTGTTAACTCGTTGTCAAGAATCTAACACACGTTTCAGGTTCAACCCGTAGGCAAGTAACTAATTACCCAATACTAATTAGTTACCGGTACTTAGCTTAAACATCACATTTTGTGTCTTGTTTTGAAAATTAAACCTTTTGGGGTGTTGTTAAATTTATACTTTTTTGTGATTACTCAATAACCTAGCAGTCAGTTGTCTACGTTTTTCAAAACGACTTGTTTCAAATCACAGCTGTTTTGCTTTTTATTAAGCTCCCAACTTAGCCAACATACATGCAAAGGAAAAGTATGAAGCAATGTTAAATGCCTGGAAAGTTTCTTGATATGTTTTACAGCATGTTTTATTACCCAGCTCACCAGCTACATTGAGACAAATCAGCTTTGAATTAACAGAATCTACATGTAAAACAAAAAGTCACTTTAAATTCTATAGGCTTGTGCCACAAACAAAAAAGCTACATATAGTTTTTTCTACAGGCAGCCCACTATATCTGTGAGTACTTTTAAAACAAAAAAATTAATTGAGTTCTGTCCCGTTTCCAATTGTGTTGATTGTTGGAAGAAAGCTGTCACAAAATTGTCTAATGGACACATGTATGAAAAAATAGACAAATACTCTGGAAAATCGTACCCACTTTTGAAAATTAATATCAGAAAATGCATATTTACAGCAAGTTAACTATTTGTCTCTCTTTTTATTAGAACTACTATGAGATTGGCTTACATTTTTCTTCTTCTTGAACCTATACTGTCACGCTTCCGAGTGAGGAGGGTTCGAATCCCATTCGGTCCGTGGTGTCATTGGGAAAGAAACTTTACTTCTATTTCCTCACTCCACACACGTGTGCAAACACATGCACAAGATACTGCGCACATGTTAAAGCCCATTCCACTATTCGTTAACTCAGTTGAGTCACATGCACAAGATACTGCGCACATGTTAAAGCCCATTCCACTATACGTTAACTCAGTTGAGTCACATGCACAAGATACTGCGCACATGTTAAAGCCCATTCCACTATTCATTAACTCAGTTGAGTCACATACAAAAATGATGTAGTTTCTCCTTTAGATCGCATTATTTTTTTATCATTTTCTAAAAATCGCCAAATATCAAATGCACATCATCATACAAACATGAACGTGTACCGAGAGAAGGATAAATCAGTATATTTTTGGAGACTTCTTACTTTGAACGAGTGAGCCTCATATATTTCACGATGTAAAACATCTGATGAAATGCGCTTAGTCAGGAAAACAAAAACTTCCAACTCCACGGGCTGACCACTTTGTTATGATCTTGATCTAGTATCACAAAGCCACTCAAGTTTTGATAGACTTGGTATAGTATATAAATAAAAAAGTAGTGTAAAAAGCATAATAATGACTATAAACATCCGTTTACTTAATGTTTGAATAAAGTGAGCTATATGGTCGCCGCCATATTGAATGAAGTAAATTCGAAGATGATGAGTAGTTCAATTTAAAGAAGTAAAAAAACGAAAATAGGACACACTGGAGACAGTCTAAGGGAAGCAAATACAAGGGGAAGGTCTCAAGATTAATAGGAACAGCGAGATATTTCCCTTGTATTGGGCTTCACAACAGCCAAAATATGTCGGTGGGAAAAAACCCTCCGATGTGACTCCAAAAGATGGGAACAGTGTCGGAATGACATCTCCGACATGACTCCATTGAGTTAAGAGTATGCCGTGTAGTGCTGGTGGGATGGATGACATATAGCAGGCACAAAAATACCCAAGCAAGCAAAAGGGTGTCACTGCATTAGCACCAACTCTCTCTCCAGGTGGGAGCGGAAGCATACTTTTGTTACCACATACCGCTAGTCCCACTCTGAAATGAGGCTTTATACTGAAAATTATCTGCCCCGTCTCTTGACCTGAGATGCGAACGCCCCCTACTTAAGATTATCGCCCTTACCTGTCAGGAACTAGTAGTATATAGCCACATAAAATTATCTGCTCCTGACTCATCACCAGGGGGCATCAGCAGTTCGGGCCAAAAATTATCGCCCTTTCGTGTCGGCAAGTAATATAAAGCCTAACTTTCTGGCATCAGAATAGTTTGGAATCCAATCCTCTGAAAATCGCGGTAAAAAGGCCACCAAGGCCTCAGATTGTTGAGAGACAACCCTAAAATCAGTTCCCAACATGACCGAAAAGGCTCAGTACAGTGATAAATCACTTTAAAATGATATTTAACCAAAAATAAACCTGAATAATAAAAGCAAAACCTCTGACAGTAGAAGCCAATCCTCTGTCAGAAATCCTTAATCCTTTGACAATTCTGATGCCTGAATTTTGCATCCATGATGCAACTAGTCCCACATACAGCTATTCCCACAAAATGTCTCTCTCTGTCTCTGCTTGTGTCTGTAAAACCCACATAAACGCATGTGCGCACACACACATGTACACTCACACACACAAGCCCATCCAGAATATAACTACATGTGCGTTGTACACAAGCACAAACAACAGCGGTATGTGGTAACAAAAGTATGCTTCTGTAGGAACAGCCTGAATTTCACAGACAGTTTCTGTGACTAGAAAGTAATACCAATACCAATACGAAGGTGGAGGATTATCTTCATTCAAAGTGCACTTCTTTACTAAATCTTTTCATTCTTATTATTTTACGGTGAATTGGATCCTTTAAAACTAGTGTGAAACTAGCCAGTGAATAAGTTTTTATTTCATAAAATCCTCTATTGAGATGAATATTGGGTGAAAATGCTAATTGTACTTTGGTTTATGGAGATCATGGAGTGTGTGTCACTGTGTGCGTGTGTGTGATAAAAAGAAGGAAAAACCCCACACAATAACAAGCTGTTTGATTTGTCAAAGCTATTCATTCTGACCACCGAAAAGAATGCACTTCATGTAAACCATTCTCCTTGACACTCAAAGTCAAATACATAGAATTTTTTAATAAAAAAGTTTTTTTTAGATGGATGTTAAGTGTCTCGCTCACCACATTCTCATGAGCAGTGTTCACAAAACATCATGTTTATTAGCAATAAAAAATCTATGACTTCTGTTGAAACAAAAATTACCAAAACTTAGGAATGTAGTCATTTTTACTTTTATTCAAACGGAACATACTTTCCATAGCCACAACTCAGCAATGCAATCATATTAAAATTTAAGTAAACAAATTCTGCTTTTGCCTACATTCTTTTGTATTTATATTTTTTTGCTTAAAAATTAAGACAAATAAACAAACAAATAAAACACGACCTTTAAAGTATCACTGTCATATTTCTTTCAGACAAAGTCAACATAAATATAATTCTGTGCAATATTTCTTAGAGATAAAGTCAAAAGTGTTAGACAAACGCGCATTCACTTCCACTGGAGTCAGCACACACTGGCTCCATTCCGCACGCTATATACCATATTTTTTTCATACTATAAGATGTACCCCCCAAATTTTACACAAAATTCAGATTTTGTCATTACATGTTCTTACTATTTTGTTCATCATATTATAAGCCGCATGGGTCTCAGTCTGGGAAGAAGGCATCGCCTCATAGTCCGTAAAATATGGTACTCAGTATCTCCGCAAATTTCCATCACATCCCATATGTCGTCAATCTCACAGCAGGATGGGCATTGACTGCAGCAGCTAACCAACTTTCCAAAGACAGATTGCGCGAACGCACCCACAAGCATCGAAAACATAATTTTCCATTATACTGCAGTCACTCTACCAACAGGATGGACAGAAACGCACAAGCTAGCAACTCTCCAACGACAGATTGTGCAAATGCTTCCGATGCTTCACAAAACGCAGCCACAGACATCGAAAACATCATTTTCCATCACATCTCAGTCAATCTCACAACATGCTGGGCAAGGATTGGAAGTTCAGTTTAACGTCGCGTATCGGCTTTCGCCATGTACGACGGGCTGAACAAACCAACCATGGTATAAACCAAAATTTATGTTCCTGAATCACTGTCTTAGCCAAAAGGCCGAGAAGCGATCAGCATTGAATTGCTGGGCAAGCATGAATGCAGCAGCTAACAACTTTCCAATGGATTGTGAAACGCTTCTGATCCTTCACAAAACGGACTCACAAGCATCGAAAACATAATTTTCCATCACATCCCAGTCAATCTCAAAACATGCTAGGCACACAAACTTTCCAACAACAGATTGCACAAATGTTTTCGATCCTTCACAAAACACACCCACAAGACACCAAACGCATCCACAAGCAACCAAGCCATAATCCAGTCATACTGCACACATATCACCAACGAATCTGAATTTTCACAGCTTCTAACCCAATCAGCACCTTGAACACACTACAGCCAGTCTCCGTGTGGGCTGGAGGTGGGCAAGTCTCTGAACGATCCCCAGCCATAGCCCCCTATATGTCAATTTGTGCTGGCTGGTTCCTCTGATCAGTGGAACACTCATCCCCCCTCCCCCCATAGCCCTCAGTCTGTAGGGCTCTGTCAACTGCCCATCAGTACAATCACACGGCTACGGCTCCGGCTTGTTGTCAAGAGGTGTTGCTTGGGGTGGTCACGCTGCCTGAGCTGCCTACGGAGTGGTTGTTTCTCTTGACCTGGACTATGGCTTCTCGTAGCAACATGGCCACGTCTGCTTGTGTCTCGTCAGCATCATCTATTTAAAAACAAACAAACAAACATTTGAATGGAATAAGAAAATCATCGTATTTTTTTCTAGGACACACTAATGAAAATTCTTTTGCCTTGGCATAAGGCTGTGTCAGATCAATTGACATAAGCTAGAACACCAAGGCTATATCAAAATGTTGTTATGTTCTGCATATTTATGCGGGGATTGTCTTTAGTCATGGCAAGCTCCTAGCATAACATCAAGAGAGAGAGAGAGAGAGAGAGAGAGAGAGAGAGAGAGAGAGAGAGAGAGAGAGTGTGTGTGTGTGTGTATGTGCGTGTGTGTGTGTGTATGCTTATGCCTTTGGTTACCATTTGCAGTGGTGACGTCTTGCTCCAGGCGCAGTTTTGCCTTTGCACATCTCAGCATGCCCTCCTCCACTGTGTTCTGAGCGATCAGACGAAAGATCTTCACCGCTCTGCACACACACACACACATCAACATCTTGACAGTCTGACACCCAAAACTTGAATGAACGCGTAAAACTAAGGGTCCGTGAATGACGGGCAATCAATGTCATGACTAAAAAGTGTCCTTCCCTGTAACAGTAAAGTTGTTCATAATGATCACTGATGGTGGTTGTTTTCTTCAATAGTAAAATATGTTGAAAATGGTCACTGTGCATTGTTCTTTCTTCTAGTTATTATATTGAGAACAGCTAAAAAAAAAAAAAAAGTCAATGAACTCCATCCACCCAACCCCACCTGTGCATAGTCCCGTCTTTCAGTGTCACGTTTTCTGTCCCAGTCGGTGGCAGCGGTCCTCTGCCTGCTTGTCGTTGTAGGGGTTGAAGTCGATGTGGTGGATGATGATGGTGTCACACCACACACATACCTTTTCTGTCCCTGCTTGTCATTGTAGGGGTTGAAGGTCATGGTAGGGGTTGAAGTTGATGTGGTGGATGATGATGGTGTCACACCACACACATACCTTTTCTGTCCCTGCTTGTCGTTGTAGGGGTTGAAGGTCATGGTAGGGGTTGAAGTCGATGTCGTGGATGATGATGGTGTCACACCACACACACACATACCTTTTCTGTCCCAGTCGGTGGCAGCGGTCCTCTGCCTGCTTGTCGTTGTAGGGGTTGAAGTCGATGTGGTGGATGATGATGGTGTCACACCACACACATACCTTTTCTGTCCCTGCTTGTCATTGTAGGGGTTGAAGGTCATGGTAGGGGTTGAAGTTGATGTGGTGGATGATGATGGTGTCACACCACACACATACCTTTTCTGTCCCTGCTTGTCGTTGTAGGGGTTGAAGGTCATGGTAGGGGTTGAAGTCGATGTCGTGGATGATGATGGTGTCACACCACACACACACATACCTTTTCTGTCCCAGTCGGTGGCAGCGGTCCTCTGCCTGCTTGTCGTTGTGGTGGATGATGATGGTGTCACACCACACACATACCTTTTCTGTCCCTGCTTGTCATTGTAGGGGTTGAAGGTCATGGTAGGGGTTGAAGTTGATGTGGTGGATGATGATGGTGTCACACCACACACATACCTTTTCTGTCCCTGCTTGTCGTTGTAGGGGTTGAAGTCGATGTCGTGGATGATGATGGTGTCACACCACACACACACATACCTTTTCTGTCCCAGTCGGTGGCAGCGGTCCTCTGCCTGCTTGTCGTTGTAGGGGTTGAAGTCAATGTCGTGGATGATGATGGTGTTGGCCGCTGTCAGGTTGATGCCCAGGCCCCCGGCGCGTGTCGACAGCAGGAAGATGAAGATGCTGGGGTCCTCGTTGAACTGGTCGATCAGTCGCTGCCTGCAAAACACAATGCTCAATTATCACCACACCCCAACTCCTTCTGTGAGCATACCGGAGGGGTCTTTCGTACAAATAGTTCCCTCACCTGGAAGTTCTGTTCTTGTAACTTCTAATATATCACTCTCTTTCACTCTGCCTTTTCCCTTTGTGTACTGTCATCTACTATATTTCTGCCTTACTGGTCCACTCTCCTGTCTTTGTTCTAGAAACTCTTACAAAGATTTTCTCCAGCCAAAGACATACATTTCATACATTATTTCTTAGTTAGGCGCATAATGGCAGCATGACTCATCTGCACTCATATGACAGGAGACTGTCAGAGCGAGCGATAAAGAAAAAGAATAACAACCCCTTCACTTGATAGATCTTGTACGGATGACAATGCTAGATATTTTTGTTTTTGTAAAGTGCCATAAACAGATTCCTTTAGAATCTGCGCTAGAAAAATTCCCACTACCATGATAATTATTGCTGACCTGTCCGTGACAGGAGTGCTGCCGTCCAGACGTAAGTAGCGCATCTGCTTCTGCTGGAGGTACACCTCCACAATGTCCAGCATCATGGTGAACTGACTGAACAGCAGCACACGGTCATCCTGCAACACACACATCATGACGCTTTCTTTTTGTACATACAAACAATACCAACCGCTTGAAGAACGACTGACATTCACACAGCTGACAACACAGGTCTGCACAAAGAGAGACAGACACAATGTGGTGAAGGACCAGAGACTGACCTGCTGTAATAACATAAGAGGTCATCCGGTGTAGAGTGACACAGAGGTAACGCGTTCGCCTTGTGTCAAGTAAGCCAGAGTTTGAACCTGGGTACAGTGGATTTTTCATCTCACTTTGCACTAGGCATTACGGTCTGAATCCACAGTCTTTCGGATGAGACGAGGCCCCATGTGCCCATGCACTTAGCACACGTTAAACCCAGTGGCAACGAAAAAGTTGTCATTTGGTCAAAATTTACCCCCCCCCCCTCCTTCCTTCCTCATCAGTCAGACAAAAATTGCATGCCAAAAGAAAAAAATTGGGTGGCGTGCCTCCAGCTGCGATGCGCTCTCCAGGTTGGAGCAACCCGAATTTCACAGCCGCCTCTGTGACTATAAAGTACCTAATACCTAATACCATCCAGCAGTCTGAACTAGGACAAAAAAATCTTTCAGTATATTATTCCCCCCACCTTCTGGAAGTTCTGTGCTGTAACTTCCTCTAATCTGTCACCCTTATTTGACTCTGCCTTTTCACTCTGCTTACTGTCATCTGCAATCTTTGTGCCTTACTGGTCCATTCTTCTGCCTTTTTTCTAGAAACGCTTACAAAGATTTTCTCCAGTCGAAGACGGACGTGCTGGGCCTAACTATATATTTCTTATAACAGCAGCATGAAACTGTCTGAGCTATCAACGAAGAAGAAAGAAGTGTGGTGAAGGACCAGACTGACCTGGCATGATAGAGTGTGCAAGGTCATCCAGCAGCCTGAACTTGTGATACAGACAGACAGACAGACAGACAGACAGACAGACAGTGCTTGGTGAAGAACCAGAGACTGACCTGACATGATAGTGTGCAAGGTCATCCAGCAGCCTGAACTTGTGATACAGACAGACAGACAGACAGACGGTGTGTAGTGAAGGACCAGAGACTGACCTGACATGATAGAGTGTGCAAGGTCATCCAGCAGCCTGAACTTGTGATACAGACAGACGGTGTGTAGTGAAGGACCAGAGACTGACCTGACATGATAAAGTCTGCAAGATCATCCAGCAGCCTGGACTTGTGACACAGACAGACAGACAGACATGCTTGGTGAAGGACCAGAGACTGACCTGGGAAGACAAAGTGTGCAAGAGGTCATCCATCAGCCTGAACTTGGCCGACTTGCTGATCCAGGATGGTGCTAGTTCAAACTTCCCCAGATGCTTCTGGAGAAAGAAAAACAACGGATGCAACTGTCAGCGTAATGCTCACAGAAACATGACCTCCCAATTACAACTCCCTCCCACTTAAGACCTTATTTTGGATGATTTTTTAAGGTCTTAATAGGGAGGTTCCACTGTATAATATTTTTCATTCTTGTTAGAGTGACTTAAGATTTTTCGGTGAGCATTACGCTGACAGCAATGTCAAAGGGCAATGTCTCAGAGAAGTAGGTCTTAAGTGGAAGGGAGTCTTAATAGAGAAGGTCTTAATAGTTAGATTCCACAGTATATCAATTTGGATTTTGTTGTTGTTTTCTTGCCTTTTAAACCCTTATCCATCATGCCCTTTGAACCTCTCAGTGAAATAAAGTGGTGCTCATGTGGCTCGTTTAGTGTCTGCAGGCATGATTGCTCCCTAGTGGCACAAACTTCAATTCACAGGCAGACGACAGGCAGACGGCAGACAGAAAAGACAGAAACACACACACACACACACACAAGCGTACACACACACGTATGCCCACATACACACACAGCGACACACAGAGGGTAGTGTTATACCTTGTACTGCTTGCAGAGAGAGTTCACACACACACACACACACAGTGACACACACACACAAACGTACACACACACATATGCCCACATACACACAGCGACACACAGAGGGTAGTGTTATACCTTGTACTGCTTGCAGAGAGAGTTCACACGCACACACACAAGTGTACACACACACGTATGCTCACATGCACACACAGCAACACACAGAGGGTAGTGTCATACCTTGTACTGCTTGCAGAGAGAGTTCACACACAAACACACACAGTGACACACACACACACACACACACAGAGACAAACACATACACTGTAGCTAATTCACCTTGTACTGCTTGCAGAGGGAGTTGAGATCAAAGTCGTTCATCTGGGCCATGTCTTCCATGATCAGTTTGGGCAGGGCTCCGCGATCCTTGTGTGACGGCTCCTGAAACACAGCACACGAATTCCCCACATTCTGACTCCTTTTAGTTTTCCACAGAAAGCTATGTTTGTTTCACAGTATTTCCTTTGACAGTGGCAAACAGTCTTTTCATTGATTGTGGGTAGGGATAGAAAAAGACCTTACAAGCAATGTAAACCTAATGGACATAACACTTTAAATACATTGGATTACGCAAGTGATGAGCGTTAACCCTTTCACCACCAGCCATATTTCAGCCAAAAATTTCCATTAAATTTACCTGGGTAGAGAATAAAATCCATCTGCAGTATTGGGGATTCTTCTATAGCATATCTAAAATAAGGTTTATCCTTACTTCCCAAAACTAAAACAATAGGGTATTTGGATAATAGACTCGGATTTGATGCCTTTTAGTGACATAGGTGTTAAATCAGTGTGGTGCTAAAATGCGACTTTGGCGGTGAAAGGGTTAACAAAAGGCATGAACTAAAAGGAGTCGAAACCGGGCGCAGTGGAAACGCAACACACCTCGTGTTATGTGACACACTGCAACATGTCCTACGCCTATTTATTTGAAACTTTTTTTCTATCCACACAAATAAACACTTTCATCTTTTGTCTTGATGTGGATGATTTCACATGTAACATCCAAACTTTCCACAACAATGCAAAGATGATGGTGACTGTGGCAGTGGACTCAGCATCAACGTTAAGGTAAGCCCTAACTGGCTGGGTCACAAGTAGTTGCAGTAATAACTTCGGGAATGAGCTACCTATTAATCTAAAATGTGCACCTAATACTAACACATTTAAAAACCGCTTGGATGATTCTCCAAAATATTTAAATACGTTTAGAAGCTTTGACAATTGATTTTTTTAATTAGGAAAATTGACCGTAATACACCTTGACCACATTTTCATTGTAATACTTTATGTATGCGATGGGACTATATAAAAAGCTTAACGGCTTATTTTGTCTCTACCACTACTACTACTAGTAGTACTACTAGTAATAGGACTTTTTCTCCGACTTACTAACGTCAATGGCATAGTGCCTATGATTCAAACTATTGCTTGTGGGCACTCAACGGAAGAAGAAGAAGAAGAAGAAGAAGAAGAAGAAGAAGAGTAACTGACCTTGGCTAGAGCGTTGGCCATCTGCAGCAGGCGGTAGTCGTCGTAGTGGTGGCGGATCAGCAGCGGGTGGTTGGCGGCCTTCCTCAGCTGCATGAACACCGCCATGCCCCCCCCGCCTCCCCACCCTCCTCCTCCACCGCCTGGGACAGCCTGGTCACCAGGTCATCATACAGAGCCCTCTGGTGGCTGGGCAGGGGGCAGAACTCCACCTTCTCCTCTTTCTTCGGCAGCTGGGTCAGCACCTGACGACAGCAATGGATGGTTGTACAGTGTGAATTCCATCGTCAAAATCAGGGTCATGATTAACGCACAAAAGATGTCTCTAGTGTTTTAGAGAGTCACCTGGATATTTGGGGCATCTCTCTTTACAATTTTGGAGCATTCCAAAAAAAAATGGTGTGTCAGGTGAAAATTTGCTACGGTTTAGTAGCATGGATGCAACTGGAGAAAATCCTAAAACAGGCAAGGCAGGGCTCCAGGGGCCATGCAGGCCCCTGGCAGGGTACAGGGGTGGGGGTCAGGGAGGCGTTGCCCCCCTGAAGCTGAAGAAAAAGCAAAATCATACTCAATTTGAAGCTTATTCCAGGCTTGTAAAGTAAGAATTCAACACTTTTTTCCCCTTGAAGCAATTTTTTTTGGGTGGTCAAAATTTTGAAAAACAGGCGCCGCATTGTATCCGAGGCAAGGTTGCATCCATGCAGTAATCATGAGTGTATCTTAGACATTCACAACGGGGATTAGCATGTAAATGACGCTAAACAGCCAATTGTTTTGGGAGTTTAGTCTAATTTACATACTATTCAACGTGTTGACTGTCTAACTCACATTCATGACTACAGGGACAGAGCGTCAGATGGCAGTTTTGAGCATCTGAGACACACATATGCGTGTCACTGATAACAAAGACAAGTGGATGGTTGTAGTTCGGTACTCTGCAATGTAACACTGAACCCAACTTTGACAGTAATGTTCACTGTTTGACTAGACTGCAGAGAATATTGCATCTTGAGCTTGCATGTCGGTATCTCTCGAGTACCACCATTGAAACACATAGGCGAATACTTTTTTTTGTTTTGCGAACATACCACAATAACAGGATAACCGAAATGACAAATTTCTGTCATACAAATCAAACACATTATCTCTCTCCCTCCCCCCTCTCTCTCTCCCTTCTCCAAGTGTACTCACGTCCTTCTTTAACCTGCGCAGTACAAAGGGCCTCATGATGCGCTGAGCGTGAGCGATGCGTTCCTTCTCATATTTGCCCTGTTCGCCGTCTCCTCTCTGTCCACACACCAACACAACTCTTATTCAATGTCTCCAGCGTCTCCAGATTAATTTTATACACAAGCCAAAGCACTGACTCTAGGATTCCAAGAACCCCCCGTGGGGATACCGGGGGGGTCTTTCGGACAAATAGTTCCCCCACCTTCTGGAAGTTCTGTGTTTGTAACTTCCTCTAATCCATCACTCTCTTTGACTCTGCCTTTCCCCTTTGCTTACTGTCATCTGCTATCTTTCTATCTTACTGGTCCATTCTCCTGCCTTTTATAAAAAATAAATTCTTACAAAGATTTCTTCATCCGAAGTCAGACATGCTGGGCCTAGTTAGGCGCATAACAGCAGCATGACGCATCTACGCTCACGTGACAGGAAACTGTCTGAGCGAACGAAGGATTCCATGAAAGGAGAAATAAAGAAATGAAGACAGCCAGAGGCCTTGCCAATAACAAAGGGAGGTAAGCTGAGTGTTTACATGCACTTAGAAAATCCATCTTGATGATGCCTGTTGGTCCTCAACCGATACACATATTAAAGGAAACGGGAATTATAATGAGAGAGACAGTGAAATATACAAATCGCAAGAATATATCAAAATACTATTTAAGTTATGAAAAACAAAACCATAACCAAAAAAACAATTGGGCAAAGGGGCTTACGAACAAGACTTTGTCTCATAATATGCATCTATTTAAAGCCCTGATACTTGTTCAATGTGGCGGTACCATAGCCGATGAGGTTTAACCGAGGCGTGGTTACCGCTACACCTATCTATATTGTTAAAAACTCGGGACTTTACTGGTGTTGCACTGCCTCCGGGCATTGAAGCCAGTATTGTTCCCACCATCTTTGTATTTACAAATGTCCCATATGTGTCTATGACCGAGAGGACGTAAAACATCATTTTCACCACCCTGATACTTGTTTCAGATTAAAAAAAATAAATAAAGGAAAGCCATACAAGTATACTAAGACATTAATTAGAAAATCCACAGCTTAGAAAAATAACATTTAACATTGGCAACTGTGAGTTATACAGGAATACCTGCAACAACCACTGCATGAGCTGAAGCTGAAAAACACAACATTCACAATTAGCACTCCACCGGTGACTGTGCAGTATACAAATATACTGGGACAGTAATAAAAACATAACATTTGTTACATCAGCTGGGGCTGGGAAAGACAACATTCACCACTGGCCAGTAGGGGATCTAGTAGGCAGTGTCTTGCATATCGTCGGTGAAATTCAAAAACCTCCTATCTCAATTTTGGTAGCTGTGAGAAAAATGAAAAAAAAACTTTTTAAAATTAACTGCGTTTACCACAATTGATTAACTATGATGAATATGTTGTTCAAGACATTGCGAGTTTATTCCAGCATTTTGTTAAAATTACTTCTTTTAAAAAAAAAATACTTGAAAAGAATGAAGATACAAGGTTTTTGTCCTTAACTAGATCTGAATTTGTGACTTACGAGTTTTTCTTCCATTTTCACAACCTCATTTACCCCAGATAGAAAGTCGTTAGAGATACGAGCTTTTGGTGGAAGGTGGCGGGAAAATTAGAGGGCTGACTATGTATCTAACTAAAAGAAATAAAAATCGAGATAACGAGGTTTTTGAATTTCACCGACGATATTAAATCAGAATAATCTCCACTGAAGTGACTCAGCAGCAGTGCAGTGTCTCCTCTGGTGGTTGCCTCTTGACGACCTGACATGGGTTTGCTCCACTTGGACAGCTGGTTTCAGATTCTGCAACCTCACAAACTGGGCAGTGGCTGTGCATTGGGACTCTGAATGAGCAGCGTGAGAGCAATGCATGGGTGCTACTCCCCCAAATGAAAAACTGAAAGGCAGGGGTCCAGGGACCCATGGCCCTGGTAGGGTACAGGGGCAGAGCCCTGTCGGACGATTCAGGGGGGCAACTTAAGAGAGAGATATAACAAGACAGACAGTTAAAATGATAGACGGAGACAGTTTGAGTCTGATAAGTCTTGTAAAAATAATTACATTGCCTTTGTAAACTTCCAAGATAGAACAACTAGACTAAGTTCAAAATGCCCCAAATTGCTTGTGATCAAAATTAGTTGTTGTTGGATGAATTAAAAAACAACAAAGTTCAGTTTCTGGTAAAATAAAAAATACTGAAATCAGTGTAAAAATGAAGGAGTAGCACCCATGGCAATGCCACTGTACGGCCCAGAAGATGGGACAGCAAAAAGATTCACCCCTGGCCCTCCACTGGGGAAAGCGTGAACTCACGGAAATCATGGAGAAGATCTTCCTGAGGGACTGGGTCTTGCCCTGGAAGATGTCTGGCATGACAAAGCACAGCAGGGACATCAGCTCCAGCAGGTTGTTCTGCAGAGGGGTGCCCGTCAGCAGCAGGCGGCGCTCAGCCTGAACCAACCAACCAACACAGAAAAGCACAGGCTTTCTAATAGAGGTGGGGGGAAAAAACGGTGCTAAACTTTCACGGTTCGAGTTGCTGTGAGCCGGTTTTTAAACTGCAAACTAAAAGTAAGTCTTTGTTAGAATAACGCATTCTTTTTGAAAAACAACACTGATTATCAGTGCAGATTGGGTGTTTGTAAGCCAAGAGTAGCTGTTTCTAGTTTGTGGTGGTGTATGGCTTTGACTTTGACTGAGTGTTGAGTTGAGTGTGTGTGTGTGTCATAAGTCATAAGTTTCTGTATTGTGTGTGTATGTGTGCGTGTGCGTGAATATTCTGACAAATAAATATGTGTTTGCATAGGTGAAACTAGTGATGCGAGTACTGGTTAATAAAACTGGTTTGGTCAAACCGGTTCGCTGAGGGAACACCGGTTCACATTTTTTAACCGGTTCTCAACTCTACATCCTAAGGCACTCCACATTATTATTTTATGTGCTCCTTTAACCCTCTTGCATTTGCATTTGTCACACAAAAAAACCTTCTAGTGTTCACACATTTTCAGGAAAATCTGTCTTTTGAAGCACACAGAGCGCCATACAACAGGGCATTTGCCGCGTGCCGGCGACCTTGAACTTCACTGAGTTGAATTTGGACAGTTGAATTAGAAAGGTGAGCGTAACTCAGACAGAACGAGTGCAGGCAAATTAGTAGTTTAATATAGAGAATGAACACTCGAGGCAAATGCCCTATTACTTTCACATCATTGCAATTAAGAAGCTCCTTCAAAGTGTGTGCATAACAAGCCAGAACTTTGTGCATGATGGAAATACCATCAGAGGGGGGTCTCAGAGTGGGAGCAAACTACAAGCAGTTTTGGGTGACTTGAATACAAAGAGGCAACTTCCGGCTGGGCGGTTTTGGCTGGAATAAATGCAAGAATCTTGTCTTTAATGCTCTCTACTATTTACGTCTGTTTTTTGGGGTGTGGCAACATTGTGAATGGTGCATAGATACATCTTTGGCAAGTACTGAAGCATTATAGAGGATGTGTAAAAACATTATAAGCACAGATGCTAAGAAGAAACAACATTCCAGATCAAGCACACTAAAACAAAAACCAAATCAGCAGTAGGGCTGTGGGTCATGATAAAGGCAGCTTAGATGCTATTTCAAAACATGCAGGCCCCCATGGGAATACGGGGGGGGGGGGGGGGGGTCTTTTTATATATAGTTCCCACACCTTCTGGAAATTCTGTGCTTGTAATTTCCTCTAATCTGTCACTCTCTTTGATTCTGCCTTTTCTCTTTGCTTACTGTCATCTACTATCTTTCTGCCTTACCGGTCCATTCTGCTGCCTTTTTTCAAGAAACACTTTCAGAAAGATTTCTTCCAGCCGAAGTCGGACTAGCTGGGCCTAACTATTTCATCAGTCACACAAAAATCGCATGCACAAAAAATGGGTGGCGCACCTCTGGCTGCGACGCGCTCTCCAGGTGGGAGCAACCCGAATTTCACAGAGACGCCGCTGTGACTATAAAGTACCTAATACCTAAACACATACAGACGCTCACCGAGATCTTCATGAGGTTCTGGAAGCGGAGGGAGGACATGTTCTTCAGCATGTGTCCCTCGTCGAACACAGCGTAGTGGAACTGGAACCTCTTGAACAGCAGCCGGTCCTCCACGCCCCCAGTGGCCATGTTGTAGCTGAAACAAACATCACTGTATCATCAAGTCTGTTCCCGCCTTGGCATGAGGCTGTGCCAGACCAATTGACATAAGCTAGAACACCAAGGCTACATCAAAATGTTGTTATGTTCTGCATGGTTCTGCATGGGATTGCCTTAAGCCATGACAAGCTCCTAGCATAACATCGTCAGTCTAAAATCCTCCTAACTCGGAGTGTGGCTGCCAACGTGGTGGGGAAATCAAAAACGGTCACACACGTAATGTTCTCATCCCTAGCTGGTGCATTTGTACCATAGTGTTCAAGTGCTTCGGCTGTTAGGATGATCCCTGGAGTCTTTAAGCCAGGGTAAGACAACATCACATCTGTTAGGTTTTTTTATTGGAAAAAACCCACCAAGAACAAAACAAAGGGGAGAAGTGTTCAAAAACTAAAAGAACCTTCCTGCAAGCTTTAAAATTAATCGAAATTGTTGTTCAATGATCCCCAGTCCTGTCCACCAAGTTTTATTAACTCATTCAAGTCGTTCCGGCCATTTTGTCTGGAATTAATAGATAGCTGTCAGCTTGATGCATTTTTTTCAAGGGAAGTAAATCTGTGTGCACACCATGCCTATGTCACTTCTAAACTCGCTTTGCTCCCTTAGACCACAATTTTGCCTCTGGCTTTGCATTTGTAGTGGTTTGTTGTGGGGAAACCAATCGGTGTAGAGTTTTTTTATATAAAGTTTATACATAAAAAAGTCTGATCCACCACTTCCCTATGTCTAAACCTGAAGGAAAAACCTGTAATCTTCTTTCATGTCTCCTTTTGTTTATGTACGTTTTGTTTGTGAGTATGGCTGGATTTGTGATTTTTTTTTTAATAATTCAAAATTATTGCGATGCCAATGAGTTAAACTTAATAAAAAATTGATGAAAATTTGTTCACAGACAAACCATTGAAGACAAAACGCATAACACCAGTAATACCAACATGGGTGCTTCAACCCGAGAAAACCAGGGGCAGCCTAGTCACCTAGTCCATGGTGGGCTATACAGGAGCAGCATTCCTGTTGGGGTGGGGGTGAGGTGGGCAATGCTCCAATGAAGCAGAAGGAGAAATGCTATTTTAAAGGGGTTCAACAGGCTCTCCTTGAAGCAAAGTACAAAGCTAGGAAATAACATGGGGAGGGACAAGCGACGGTAGGGTCAAAATATCAGAAAGCCAGAAAGGGGCATTGCTCCTCAATTCTCAAAAAAGAAGAAGACACCACTGCAAAGAAACATACAAAAAAACCACCCCAACTGAATTCAGACACACAGCCTGAAGAGAAGCACCCAAGTAGCAATAACATGGGTGAAAGCAAAACATTCTCTCAATCCTGAAACGACACGTTTCAATGTTCTCTGAATCTTCCCAATCCTGAAGTGGTGACCACATTAACCCTTTCACCGCCAATGTCGCATTTATGCACCACAATGGTTTAACACCCATGTCACTAAAAAGCATCAAACCAGGGCCTGTTACCTGAAGACCATATTTTCGTAATTTGGGGAGGTAAGGATAGGCCTAATGTAATGTTATACATGTTACAGAGGTACTTGTAATATTGCAGATCTTATTTTTTCTCTATCCAGTTAAGTTTAATGGTATTTTAGGGATGAAAAATGGCTGGCGGCGAAAGGGTTAAAATAATGTTCAATGTGTGTATGTGTCACAAAAGTGACTTTATTTTGTTGTTTAGTATAGGTGTAGCCATGTCTTTGAGCGTGTGTGCGTGCGCTTGTGGTTTGGTGGAGATACCCTCGTGTAGTTGATTGGATGACTGATTTTGGTGGGAGAATGGCTAATGAGTTGGTTGAGACTATGGTTAGTGTGTGAGGGACCGGCAGGCAGGCAGGGTGTGTTTGTGAATGCGAGTTCCTTTCTGGTAGGGTAATTATTATTTTAGTTTCATTATTCTTTTAGTTTGATTAATCATTTATTTTATTTTCATTTTATAATCATATTTATTTTTATATGCACACTATTTGATTTTTAATCGAAGATTATATCATTCTGTTCGTTATTTCACGCCTCTGTTTTTATTTGGAAGACTGATTCTTTGGGTAAATGACTCGACCACGCTCCTCACTTTCCTTGTCTGTCTTTTGGATTGTGACATATGTGTCTGCGCATACAGGATGGGTGGGGATATTATTAGAATTGCATATCCATTATCTTGTTTTAATCTGCCATCCCGAAGACTCTTTCCATCAGCCTTTTCAATCGTGGTTTCAGGAGAATGCCTGAACTACTTTCACCCATGCAATAAATAATACTCCTCTGGAGCCGTCTGTCCATCACGGTGAGGCAGGGCAGGTAACTCACGTGGTGAGGAGGACGTGGAAGTTGTCTCGGCCCTCGTACATGATGGAGTGCCGCGTGGCCCGTCGCTCCTCCTGAGAACCGTAGTACACCACCACTCCTAGCGCCGGACACCATGCCGACAACTCACGCAGCCAGTTTTCTGTATGAACAGCGTGCAAGCATTCACACACACATAGACACACATTCATGCACACACATTATCAAAGCATGATTCAAAGTGTGATAATAAAAAGAACATACACTCCCCATCCACACCCTCAACATAGTATTGGTTATAGAGAATTTATCAAAGCATGATTCAAAGTGTGATAATGAAAAGAACATCCGCTCCCCATCCACACCCTCAACAAACAGGCATGAAAGTGGATGGAGATCAAAAAAGAGGAAAAAATTTCGTCCGAGAAACCCTTCCACCCGGATGGCAAACGTTCATCCAAAATTTTTTTTAAACGCAAACAGATTACAAGCTTCAAACAATTAAATTCTTTTCAGCCGATCACAAATCCTTCCATCCGGATTTTCACATATCGTCAGACGTTTTGTTGACGGGGGGGGGGTTCTATGCGACATTCCAAAAAACAAATTTCAATCCACATACCTCACGTCACAAATTTGATTCAGCGGGGAGGGGGTCCGAACATTTCGTCGGCTCAAATAGCCTTCCACACATATTTTCAACTAACATCGATGCTTTTCGTGAGCGAGAGATACTCATCTCGCCTTCCTTCGCGCAACTTTGAAGCGACTGAACTAAAGCGACTTCCGGTTAACCAGTTTGAGAATCGCCAAATACAGACTTGTATTTGTTCATTAATTTACGCGGAAGTTGTTTTTTTCCACGGAAGTTTTAAAAAATTTACGCGGATTTTCAGCGAAAAGCGGAACTCTTTCATGCCTGAACAAAGTATTGGTTGTAGAGAACTTACAGCGTAGAATCAAAACCTGAAATTTTTGCAATACCCAACAACATGGGTGGAAGAAAAACATTTGCTCAATCCTGAAATGACACGTTCTAATGTTCTCTGAATCTTCCCAATCCTCAAGTGGTGACCGCATTAACAATAATGTCCAATGTGTGTGTGTCTGTGTGTGTGTATACAACATGGGTGGGATAGTGTTATAATTGCATCATCTAGTTTTAATCTGCACTCAATTTTGGCAGAAACATTTGATTTTATAAGACGTAGTTTCCAGATGACAAGATGCCCAACTCTGAAGACTCTTTCTATCAGCTTTTTTAAAATCCTGATTTCAGGAGTATGCCTGAACTATTTTCACCCATGCAATAATACTTTTTAAAAAAATGCTTCTAAACTTTTCCCTAGCACAGTTTACACTTTACATCCTCTCAGTTTGAGGTTTTAAGGACAAGTTCTTCTTTGATGGGGGTCTTGGCTTTACACTTCCCTTCCCTCATTTCTACAGCAAACAGTCAGCAACAGCAGCTTACCTATGGTGGAGGAAGGGACGATGATGACGTGGGGCCCCGCCTCCCCTTCCTCCATCAGATGCGCCAGGAAGGCGATGGCCTGGATAGTCTTGCCCAGACCCTGTCCACACACAGTGCAACGCGTGTAGCATTCACACAAGGCAATGTAACGCATAGATTCACACAAGGCAATGTAACGCACAGAAAATAGATCAACATTCCACAGGAAACACAGCAAAATCCCATGCTTTTTGTGCTCCATGTTTTTGAGTGCAGATGGGCTAGAACAAAAGAGGATTTGATTACTATATTTTTTGGACTATAAGGCGCACCTTACTGTAAGGCATACACCCAAAATTTCACACAAAATTCAGATTTTGTTATTATATTTTCTTACTATATTAGTCGTCACATTATAAGGCTCAGGGGTCTCAGTCTGGGGAGAAAAGTATCGCCTTATAGTCCGAAAAACACAGTAGCTTTAGTCAAACCTTGACAAAAAGTACATGACAGATGGTTCATAGTCATACTAATAAGTTACACATCACACCCAAAAAAAAGAATAAAAAGAATAAAAATCCTTACTTTATGAACTCCTATGATTTAAGCACTATTGGTTTAGAAAGGTTGCCAAATTGCTTCGTTCTCACCCTCTCAATATTCAACATCAAGAACACGATAATATAATATTGCACATAAGATACACCAACAACTTAAAGTTAATGGGACCTATATATCTTCATGCAAAAAAGTCTAAAGTAAAACTGTTAATGGATAATAACATATTAACAAAAAGCAACAACAACAAAACATGAACAAAGCATATACCATTTCATCAGCCAGAATGCCGTTCAGTTCTTGCTGATGCATGATGCGCAACCAGTTCAGGCCAATCAGCTGGTATGGTTTCAGCTCAAACCTACACACAGAGAAATACATTGCCAGTGATGTCCTGAGGCCTCGGTCATAGGACACTGACCTATTAAGATTGACAATGTCCTATTGTGTTCTCCCCTGTAAGGACAAATGTCTACATTTTTAACACTGGCACGCTTTGTCTTTATTGATTTCTGCAAGAGCCAGGACATTTTCCTATTGGTTTCTCTCGTCTCAGGGCAGTTTGTCCTACATGGTTCGTGGGGACTTGGAAGAGTGCCAAAAAAGGACCTTAAAAGGACCTTTAAAGGACCAGCAATTTTTTTTAAAGGACCTATTTAAACCTTGTTTGTAGTTGTACTTGCAGACGTAGTGGGCGCAGAGCCAGACGCCGACGAGACGCTGAGCAGATTCTTTTTTTTTTTTTTTTTGGCTGAGCAGATTCATTTGTTGTTACAGTAGTACATCTGCTGCTTGCAAAAAAAGTCGGTCACATTGCACCTCGATTCCGCCTTGTGCCTTCTTTCAGCTTTCTTGTGATTTTCAGTCTTTGCGTGTTGTTTCAGCACCGACTCTCCCATTGACAAGATGTTGATGTTTTTTTCACAATATGCACAACGAACTGCATGTTTGTTGTCCATCACTTTTCGGACCCAGTCCTTATAAATGTCCTCTCAGCCAACGATCCTGAAAACGAACACTTTCCAGGCATTTTTACTTGAAAACAAGCACTGAAGCAGCCGCATGTGGGAAGAATTTCAACATGGCGCATAAGATATCTCGCCGAATCTCGCGCACGTGACCGGATTTACAGTGACTATTAAAATTAGATCGTCTGCTCGAAAGATACGAAGGCGATCGATTTTTGGCAAATTTTATTTCACTTAATATATTTTTTAGAGTTCATTTCTTATGACAAGGTACTTAGTTTTGTTTTTTGGCCCGATTAAAGGATTTAAACTGACCGCACCAATTTTAAAAGGACCTTTGACTGATTTGAAAGGACCTCCTTGCTGATATAAAGGACTTAACAGGCCTTTTGATGACCGATCAATTTCACAGCACTTTAAAGCACCTGAAAGGACCCCACGAACCCTGTCCTATCACTTTTCGATCCTCGGTGCATCACTGCAACGCATATTTTATATACGCCGGTTTGTCATTTCTATGACTGCCACATAGCAGAGGGGGCAGCTACTATTCTGAATGTGTGGGTTTGAACTTGTTTATACTGGAGATGCCTTACCAAGGTTCTATTTCTTAGTTAGGCGCATAACGGCAGCATGACACATCTCCGCTCATAATTGACAGGAAACTGTCTGAGCGATCGAAGAATAAAGAAGAAGATTCCCCTCTTTCTCAGCGACAACGATTTGAGGACAGCTAGCATTGGGGAAGGTCCCCAAAGGCCAACCAATGCCTTTGGCAGCAGCACTAAGAGCCAGGTCAAACGACCCTAGTTTGACAGTCAGTCTTCCACAAGACTCAGCTGTACCTTGGTTTTCCATAACTGTGGAAAATCACTTACTGCACAGCTACCATTGGCCTTTACTACATGCTAATGTCAACCAACTACAAAAGCCATTTAAAAACCTTCAGATTGTTTTAACCCTTTTAACGCTAGCCATTCCTCGGCCTACATTTACCATTAAACTTACCCGGGTAGAGAAAAGATTTCGTCTGCAGTATTGGGGATTCCTCTATGACATGCATAAAATAGGACCTGTCCTTACCTCCCACAATTAAGAGCATAAGGTCACTGGATACCAGACCGTCATTTGATGCCGTTTAGTGACATGGGTGTCAAATAATTGTGGTGCCAAGAGGCGACAGCGGCGATGAAAGGGTTAAGCTTCATGGGTCAAATGACCCTTAATTGCAGAAAATCATGGGTCCATTTTCTAAATAACGGGAAGGCAATGTGTCACTCTAGTATTAAACTTACATTTTTATTACAGACTTCATGGGTCAGATGACCCCTGGCTGCACAAAATGAGGGGTCAAATCATCGTCACAATGGGTCAATGACCTGGGCCCGCTGACAATCTGAAGCTCTGCATTTGAGTATCGGTTTTCATACATTGAAAACACATCACTCATAGACATCCTCACCGACGCACGTACACACTTATGCAAACATCCATAGTCTTACTCCAAATATCTCCTACTTCTAGTGCAATACTGTTGGCAGTTGGAGAGAGTTGGAGACAATGGATCACTATTCTGTCTCAGACTTCAGGGAGAAAAACACATGCTCACACACCCCACTCTTCCCCTGCCACACCCATATATCAACTCCCACACAGATTCATATCCGATCTCCATCCTCTTAACCCTCACCCAAACCCCTACGCCCACCCTCCACCCCCAAACTGACTCAGAAGTGATGAGCTTTGGCTGGGAGGTGATCTGGCCCTCCTCCTGGTTGGCCCCATCCTGGTGTGTGCGCTCCATGAGGCGGCAGACCACAGACTCCATCTGGCCCGAGATGCTCTCGCACTGCTTCATGAGGCGCATCACCACGTTGCGCAGCTGGATGATCTCCTGGCACCCCTTCACCAGGGACAGGGACAGCTGCTTGGAGTTCTGCAGCTGAACCATCTGTAAGCACAGACGCAGAAACATGCAAGCGTGCATAGTCGTGCGTGCAGGCACACAAAGCATGAATACATAAACGTGCGCACACACACACACATCATCAAGCGTAGCACCAAGTTGCGAAGTTGAATAATCTGGCACCCCTTCACTAGGGATTTGGACAGCTGCTTCGAGCTCTGCAGGTGAACCATAGATCTGTAAGCACAGACGCAGAAACATGCAAGCGTGTATGGTCGTGCCCACCCCCCCCCTGTGGGGATACCGGGGGGTCTTTTGTATAAATAGTTCCACCTTCTGGAAGTTCTGTGCTTGTAACTTCCTCTAATCTGTTACTCTCTTTGACTCTGCCTTTTCCTTTTGCTTACAGTCAATCTACTATCTTTCTAAACTTACCGGTCCATTCTCCTGCCTTTTTTCACGACACACTTTCAAAAAGATTTTCTCCAGCCGAAGTCGGACTTTCTGGGCCTATTTCTTAGTTAGGCGCATAATGGCAGCATGATGCATCTGCGCTCATAATTGACAGGAAACTGTCTGAGCGATCGAAGAAGAAGTATGGTCGTGCATAGGCACACAAGCATGAATACATAAACGCGCGCACGCACACACACACATCAGGCGTAGCACCACATTGCGAAGCTGAATAATCTGGCACCCTTTCACCAGGGACAGGGACAGCTGCTTGGAGCTCTGCAGCTGATCCATATGTAGTGGACTCACAGGTGCGCAGAAAGATGTGACGTAAATGTAGCTATCGTGATTTCGTTTCGCGTTGTTCGTTATGATTAGTGCATTGTTTCTTATTTGTGCTCAGATTTTTAACTTTTTTGTGAAGCGCTTAGAGCCCCGTAAGGAGAATAAGCGCTATAAAAATGGTCATTATTATTATTATTAAGATGTACGGGTGCATGCATACATGTATACAGGATAAACTGAGGATCATTTATGAAAAAACCCACCTTTTCAATGAATGAACAATTACATAGATTTGCTTTACTGTATTTTACTGATCTTAAATGATAAGGATATACTTTTTCCAGCATGAGATCTCTATGCATCTAATGACGAGACTATAAATTTGCAAAGTAACGATTCATTACAAAATCGTTTTCATGAAAATGTGTGGGTGTGCCTCATTATGTGCACTGTATTAAAGTGAGTGAAGTACAGTAACAAAATGTTTTATTCAATCATATGAGATATGTAAGAACTTGTTGCTATGCACTCTTTGGTTGTGTTGTTGGCGTACTCTGGCTAAAAGACTCCAGGTATCATCCCAACAGCCGAAGCCCTTGAACATTATGGCACAAATGCATCAGCTAGAGATGACAACATTACGTGTGTGACCGCTTTATATAACCCCATCACGTGGGCAGCCACACTCCGTCTTCGGGGGATTTTGGAGACTATGTTATGCTAGGACTCTGTCATGGCTAAAGACAATCCCTGCATAACTATGCATAGCATAACAACATTTTTATGTAGCCTTGGTGTTCTAGCCTATATGTCAATTGGTCTGACATAGCCTTAACCCTTTCACCGCCAGCCATTTTTCAGCAAAAAATGTCCATTAAACTTACCTGGGTAGAGAAAAAAATATGTCTGTAATATTGGGGATTCCTCTGTGACATATTTAAAGTAAGGCCTATCCTTACCTCCCAAAATTAAGAAAATAGGGTCTTTGGATAACAGACCCTGATTTTATGCCTTTTAACAACATGGGTGTTAAATCATTGTGGTGCAAAAATGCGACGCTGGCGGTGAAAGGGTTAAGCCAAGGCGGTCTATTTGGTTACAAGGCTGGAGAATGACTAGTTTATCTTCAAGAAAGAAAAAGAAAAAGAAATATGTTAAAGTGAATTCACAGGTCAAAGAGACGGCGTGACCGGAAGTAAGGGGAGATCGTGTGTGCTTCCGGTAAGGGAGAGTTGCGGTCCTTTGCTACTTTCGTTTTTATGATGCTAGGGCATTGGTTTCCAAATTGAAGTGTGTTTGCTATTGCTTTGAGTGTTGGTCAGTATGGTTAGAATAGAATGACTAGTTTTTCTTCAAGAAAGGAAAAGAAAAAAGATACCATCATAAAAAGGTAGTCACAACACAATCCAAGTATAAAGGCGACAGAGGTGACCAAACCCACCAGGTTTTCCCAGGAGCCGAAAGGGCGCAGCTCCACCAGAAGCTCCGCCTTCTTGTGGGAACACCCGGGCAGCACGGTGAGCTCCGCCACAGTGGCCCCCTCCAGGAAAGAAAGGATCACCTCCTGCTTGCTGGCCTTGCGGTCCTCATCCTGCACACAGACACATGACACACATACCACTAACCAGGGCTCCCAGGGACCCCCATTTGGGGGTCTATGAAGTACTAAAATTCTAAAGGACCCTCTAAAAGAATGTGCGGGGAGTCCCAGGGATGCACTAGAAAAATTCTTTTTAGCATTCGCAATGCCACTGGGACCCTCTATCATGCCTCAATGACCCTCTATACTGTACGTGAATGAGTCCCTGGGACCCCTTGTTTTGCGGGACGATTTGGGAGCCCTGCATACAGACATACACAGAAGGGTGGCAGAGTGGCTAAGACGTTCATTCGCCTGCCAAATTCAATTGCGTGACTTGCAGCGTGAGTGACCCCCGGGTTCGAATCCCGGCCTCGCCCTTTCTTTCATGTTTGACGGGAAAATCGAACTGAACATCGAGTCCTTCGGATGGGGACTTAGAAGCTCGTCTGACTCGTGTGCTTTACGCACATAAAAATCCCACGGTAGCTAAAAGTCGGTAAGAGCAGGGAGAAATCCTGCTGCCTGGTATGACCAAATTGATAGCTGGTTTTCTCAAGTCTGCACCCAACCCCTCCTCACCATGCCCCCCCCCCCCCTCCCCCACCCGACCTGACCTGACCTACTTTTCCCACAGCTCCTTTGTTCACACACACAAACAATTCCATCCACATGCTTCTTTTTTTTATTTATCATATTTGGACTGTATCTGATTATGAATAACATAAGAAATTTAATTAAAGAGTTTGAACAATTCCCTATGTCAATGAATCAATGGACAAGTATTTGATAATATTCGCCTAGTTAAAGCAGAGTAAAATGAAAGGATAATTGTTTTTCCGTATAAATCAATAAATGAGTAACAATAGCGTATACTGTATATACATTTTCACAGCATATCAATCTTTGCTATTCTCTTCCTGACCAACATCGACATCACTTTCATCAAAGGATCAAGATACATGTTAGACCTTCTTACTCACCACGCTGTCATCACTCTCGTAGTCCTCCTCCTCATCAAACTGTTCATCATCAGACATGTTGAGAGAATGGTGATCCACTGAAAACAGAAATTTTAAACAAATTTGCAACAAAGAACATGCAAGTAGACTGGCACTTTCGTGATAAAAGAGAGGCTGTTTTTTTCTTTTAATGAAATTTTGACCCCTTCCAAAACAGTGCGCCTTAACAAGGCTTAAAAATTGTGCAGGCAATGGGACTTTATACTACTTCTTGCCGACACGAAAGGGCGATCATTTTAGGCCTGAACTGCCCATGCCACCTAGTGACGAGTCAGGAGCAGATAATTTTTGGTGGCCATAAACTACTACTTCATGACAGGCAAAGACGATAATCTTAAGTAAGTGGCGTTCGAATCTCAGTGAACAGGACAGGGGCAGAGAATTTTCAGTATAAAACCTCATTCAGAAAGGATTTATTTTGTCAATGGTCGATGTTCAGTGACCAAATCCCATATGCTTAACTGTGTCATAATCTGTGACATAGTTACTCATGATTTGCAGATTTTCTCTTATTAATCTTATCAGTTTCTGTTTGGGGTACAGTGGCATAGAATAGTGTGTTCCTAACTTGATTCAGAGCTTACAATGGTCCCTTACTGATGCAAAATGTAGGGTTACCCGTGACCGTCAGCACTAACCACAGAGTGGAGAAGTGGCGTAAACAACAGCAGGGCTGCCAACCCTACATTTTGTGAATCAGGAACAAACGACTCTCAAATCAGGGACACAGCCTGATTTTCAGGGACATTTTAATAATGATAAGAAATTAAGTACAGTACCCACCACAACTTGACATAACATCATCCCTACCACCAGACTTCATTGAAAAATCACACGCACAAATATAACAAAAAGCGTAAGTTTCGCCTTTCCTTCCTGACACAATGAAAGGCCATTTCTCCATGTCTCTCGAAATAACAGGAACGCTTTGAAACTTTTTCTTTCTTAGAAGAAGAATCATCCTCACATGACCATTTAGACGCCATTTTTTCAACCTTGACTAAACTGGCTACAACAGGCAATGAAAATTTGGCGACAACAGCCAATGAGAATTGATTTCACTGAACTACAACAGCCAATGAGAATTGATTTCACTGAAGATTTAACCAATCAGAATAACTCTCTGTAAAGAAGTTGATAGCGTAAGATAAAAAAAAAGGCACAAACCATGATCCGTGGCGTGAACTGAAACCTAGCACTACATAAGCGGTAGACAGGCAGAAAAATTGCACGCTTCCACGATTTTCCGGGACGGTCACTCAAAAATCAGGACACATCATGCTTTTCGCAAAAGTCCGGGACAAATACGTCTACGTAGGGACGGTTGGCAGCCCTGCAATAGCTAAGGTGTTTAGATTTAAATTCTTACATTTCTTAGATTAAGATAATATACCAAAAAATAATTCACTTTAACCACTCTGGCAGGACTCACCAAAAATAAGCTGTGGTTGCAATCCACACAAATGGTTTGGTAGAAACAAAGTAAAAAAAAAAATTAAAAAAAAAGGAATTATATAGTTTTGACTTTAATTTATTCTTGTTTCCCTTTCCACATAAAAACAAGCGCGAAATTGCAATAGTTTGTGGCACGCGGTCTATTTTTACCACTCCAATCATGAGTTACCTCCCCTGGCTTTTCAATAATTTTAATCTGTAAACCAGAATGTTATCTCTGCACCATTTTGTAACTTTTTATATCTTTTGGAAAACATTTAAAACTATGTATCCTACTTATACTCATCAAAAGAAGCACCGCATACTCGTCGTGTCTGTTGTAGTGTCTGTATTACATATGTTTATTATTTTGTACGCTTTTAAAATACATCATTTTAAAGAGCGGCCAGAAGTGTAGCCTCGATTTGAAGTGCGACAATTTTGTCAAAATGTGCGACAATTTTGGACCGACAGACCGACAAAGTGAGTTATAGGTTTGTGGCTTGAGCCACAAACAAAAAGAAAGAAAGTAAAGAAAAAGACAACTGTATTTTCGTTTGAAGAGTATTAACCCCTTGACTGTCAGAGAAAATTAAAGAAAAAAATATTGGGCAAATCATGCCACGAAAAATGACAACTGATAGAGCCAATGTGGCAAAATGTTCTGGGGATATAACTCTCTTGACTGTGTTAGAGCAAAAGCCAATATAACAATTATCAGGGTTATTCCTCTTCATCTGATGACTTCATCAGTGATGTCATCAGGTCAGTACGTAATACGTTGGTGGCAGTCAAGGGGTTAAATCAGCCTACAAAAAACACCCCACCATGGGTTACTAAAGCAAGCAGCCATGGAACACTGACAACAGACAAGACAGAACTCAGTACAACTACAATGTGATTATAACCAGACAAGGGTGGGATTATCCTACCATGTTTTGAGGACCGTGTGGTGTGTGTCAAAGATGACGAGGCCGTCTTGACCTCTCGGGTCAGCACTATCATGGCCTGGTCAGCGTTGCCGTGACACTCCTCCAACACTTGGCGAAGTCGCTGAACCACACAGAAAGTTGAACTGAGTGTCACAATAGGAAACAACAAACCTTGCGTGGGGAAATGTTTGATGAAGTCATTCAACTATACAGATAATCTAAAATATTTTTTTCAGGAGCAAAAACAAAATGAAAAGAATAAAAACAAACAAACAAAAAACACAACTACTACTAGTTGAACTACCAACAGAAAAAACAACAAAAAACAAAAAACAAGATGGTAGAGCTATTTAAACTTCACTCCCTGTTTAAAGCAAACCTAAGAAGCCATTCTACCAAGTTTTGCTAAGATTGGTTCAGTGGTTTGGGTGCTGTGAAATGGAACATGTTTTGTTCACATACAGATGTACATACACACACATACAGACAAACAAAGAAGTTAATTTAACCACAAATTAACCTTTCTTTCCTTAGGGGGAATGGGGGTGGCGGGGAGGATGGAACAGAAACATATTGTCAGTGAAATTCAAAAACCTCGTATCTGAATTTTGGTAGTTTTGAGAAAAATGAAAAAAAACTGTTTAACTCTCTTGTGCGGTGAACGGTCGGGAACGCTTAAAAAAAAATTGGATCGGAAACGTCTAGAACGTTCGGGAACGTACCGATTCCACGTGGCCGGTTTGGGCGCTTCCATTTTGTTTCTATCACATGGCAGTCATGTGAGCGCTTCAGCCTCGCTGTCGCTACAGATTACACTTCCGTCCTGTTGCTTGCAATGGCTTCTAGGCCGATTGGTTTGAAAGATATGAATTTTTGAAAATTAGTGACCGACTTCGGCATTTTCGTGATTTTTCCAATATGGATGACGAACAGTTATGGCGTCCATTGACTGAGGAAAGCGATGAATAGTCCTATTTTTGTGAAAGATGGGACTTATGAGATCGCAAAGTGATGAGTAAGGAGTGTATTCTGACCTATTTCGGCAGCGAGCTTGTTTTTGTTCGATCAATGCGAATTTTGGAAATCGTGTTACTGACATCAGCATTTTCCCGACTTTTACATCATGGATGATGAGTGATCCACTGAGTGATGACAGCGATGAAAATTCCTTTTTTTGTGAAAGATAGGAATTATAAGATCGTGAAGTGAAAGGGTAAGTGAATGATTTTGATCTACATTTCCATTTCAGTCGTCTTAGGCTTCAACAGTCTGCAAAAGTAGGCAGTGAATGACTAGTGAATGCAGTTTGCGAATACACTTTGACATTTTGATTTTTTTTGTGGAGCCATGCATCCCCATAACATCTTGAAATTCATTTTGCAAATCAGACAGACATCTCGGCAACACATTCAAAACAAACAAAAAAACAAAATCTGGTAGGGTATATTTTATTTTATTATTTTTCTGACGCTGCCCCCCCTTTTGTACGGAGTGATGTCCCTTGGGTTAGGATTTCAGAGGTGATAGAGAGCACAGAGCGTCAGGCACAAGAGGGTTAAAAAATTAACCGCGTTGACCACTTGATTAACTATGATGAATATGTTGTTCAAGGCATTGCGAGTTTAGTCCTGCATGTTGTTAAAATTACTTCCAATTTTTTTTTTTTTAGACTTGAAAAGAACGAAGATACGAGGTTTTTGTCCTTAACTAGATCTGAATTTGGGACTTATGAGTTTCTTTTCTATTTACACAACCTCATTTACCCCAGATAGAAAGTCATTACAGATACGAGCTTTTGGTGGAAGGTGGCGGGAAAAATTAGAGAGCTGATTATGTATCTAACTCAACCCCCAAAAAAATTGAGATACGAGGTTTTTGAATTTCACAGACGATATGCAATACTACCTCTCGGGGTACACCAGAGAAAGCCCTCCTCAGGAATTCAATGCTGGTCTCTTCCGAGGGAGACAGTGGTTCGTAGCTGTTGGTTCGTTGTGAGTCTGTCAGAGAGTAGCGCTCAGTGAGCTGGGAATCACTGCTGGGCTGTGAGCTGGGCTGTGACAGAGGGTCTGTTCTCTGGGAGTCCTGACTAAGGTTGGGGTCGACGTGGGGGTGTTTGGCCGGGTTCCCGTCAATCTCCTCCATGTCTTCGTAGCTTCTCTTCATTGACGAGTGGCCTGTGAAAACAAGACAAACAAAAAAAGACCAACAGATTATTTCTCTAATTTATTGTATTAACCCTTAGCCTGCCAGGGATTTTGGCCAATCACAAGCTACAAAATAATGGATTTTTTTGTGACGTAGTGTTCACGTGGTCGCCTCGTGTACACTGACGTTCTGGAACGTCGTCTGCAAGACAGTCTAAAGGTTAACATTTAAATGGAGTTTTATATTTTATCCTACCCTTGTTCTACCCCGATCCTGCCTTTTGTTGTTGTTGCTTTTATCTACATGTGGGGATGTAAAGGAGAAAATGCAGGGTTCTTTTGCTTTAAAATGTTTGCCAACCTGGGAGTGATTTCGTACATAACTGCCTCACGTCTTATATCCTCACTGATTTTTAATACAAAATCCCCCTCACTGATACTAACTTAACAGTGAACACACAGTGACAGTACTGACACACATACTTACTCTCTCTCTCTCTCTCTCTTTCACAAACACACACACACACTTAATGTTGCACCTGAAAATAATTTATCTGCCAAGATAATAAAGTGTACTTGACTTGACTTGACATGCACACACAAACGGACCCAAGCAGGCCTTCATTCACCTTTCAACAAGTATTCCACCCCAGCCTCCAGAGTTCCCCCTCGACTGGCGGCAGCCACTGCCCCTTTGACATGCAGGGGGGTGGAGGAGGGGAACATTTTGCGCAGCTGATCCTCCCACTCCACGGTCTTGCTCTGCTGACCACCCTCACCCCTTGGGGAGGCAGTGATGGAGGTAGGGGCGGGGCTCGCTGACCTGTTAAAATCATCATCATCTTCATCGTCATCAGTGTTAATTCTGTCTTTGAACATCCTTGAAAGCGTTCATCGTGCTGGTAACTCCAACTGATATACATATTTTTCTTTTTTTCACAACACAAAAGTTTTCCTTTCTTACTGAATGTTTCGTCCACTCCTGTGGACTTCCTCGGAGTGAATGAGCTGAGAACATCTCACTCGCTGCTCTGATTCTCTGGATTTTTCATCTTTATAGATCTTTCGACGATCAGTGAAAAGAGGGCTGTAGATCCACGAAAGGAAGGCCTCCTGGTCCCTGTTCATGACTGTTGCTTTGAGACGGATGTGAATGGCCTCCTTCGGAAAACGCGAAAAATGAAGGAGGTCATTCACATCCGTTTCAAAGCAACTCATGAACAGGGACCAGGGGGCCTTCCTTTCGGGGAATTTTGCAGAAAACAAGGGTGTGATGTAAGCTGCCAGTCTGAGAATAAAACAACCACTTTGTACTGGAGTGGTTAATGGCAGGCTTAGACTCACAACAAGAACGTATATGTTCGTTGATCCATAACTTGAAATTATACGATGTCTAACACTTCCTGAAGGACAGCTTCTTTTTTTTTGGGGGGGATTATTAATATGCTTTTTACTTTTGACAGCTTCTATCTATGTATTGTCTAGTTAAAACACAGTTCTAGTTTTGATAACTTGAAAGATGGCTTGAGCCAAACCTTTGATAATTATTATGGTCTTCAGATTTTGCACAAAATTAGTTTCATTTAGCTTTGCCAAATTTCACTAGAAGCTAAAGAAACATCCATGTAAAATCCCACCATAAAAAGGAAAACATTCAACTCACGTAGCAGCTGTAGAGGCATCCCCTGCCATACCACATGGCGTACCAGTAGCAGGGCCTCCTGAGGAACAACATGGTTAATATTATCAAACCTCTGCAACCCATCATATTTTCCACCATCATCTTCTTTCTTTGGATTCATCAACATTGAAGTCAACTCATTGATCATTTATTAAAAAAAAAACTTTCTGATGTGCATACCAAATAAAAAATATCTAACAATCACTTATTTTGTTATTCCTTGATAGCTGGTTGATTTAAACCCTTTGTTTTGCAAGAGATAATTAAACTTTCCTCTAAAAGAAAGAAAGCAGAAAAAAACATACAGAAACATTACACCGCAAGAAAAAAATGAATGATTTGCTAAAAAAAAAAGTATTTAACTGGTCTAACACAATTGTTATCCTTTAAAATGTGTGCGTGTGCGTGTGTGTGTTTGCGCGCGTGTGTGTGTTTCTTTTTTTTATGTTATTGCATTACAGGTTCAGATAGACATTTGAAAACAATCATGTAGAAAAACATAACTGGGAAGCTATGAGAAAGAATGCCACTGAAATATGTTTGCTTTATTCTCATGTCATCTGATTTACACACAATATCTACTCATCTCAAAAACTATAATTATCTTCTGTGATAATCATACAAGATTTTTTCTATAAATACATTAAATATATTGACTCCAAATCAGATTTGTGGGGACAGAGGTATGAAGAATTTATAGCTTTAGAGTCAAGACAAGTACCTGTGCAAATATTCCTCACACAACAATTGCATGTGACTTTTTAGCTGGTTTTCTCTCTCTCCCAATTTACATGAGGGATACGCATTTATAATTATTATTTTATTTAGCCCAAGTCGGCACCTGATCACCCATGTGCTCATGCATTTTGCGATATAAAGTAACACAAATGGGACAAAACTTTATTAATCAATAATATTTTGAGTAATTTCAACCCCCCTCACCATTCACGACAGAACTTGATGAAGAGGCCACTCCATCCCCACCGTTTTGAGAGTTCTGTGGACTCTGGCTGCTTGTCCCTGAGCTGGGGCTGTGCTTCAGTTTATCTGACGGGCGTCTGTTGAATCGGTATTTCAGCAAGGAGCTCAATGACCCATTCTCCGACATGCTGGCTAATAACTTGCTCCTACCTGTTTTGAAACAACAGAAATTATAACTGATTGATTTCATGACTGTATCATGGTTTTACTGCATTGATACTAATATTATAAAGACAATCAGTTCAAAAGAGAATGCTTGTATATATCATGAAAGGAAAAAAATCTGTTACTTTTGTTAGTTAAAAAAAATATCACAGCTACGTGTGTGGAGGAATATCGTCTACTCTAGTGATAACAGTCAGGGTTGTAGTTGTATACTCCAGGATGTTTTTTCCAGTGGGCATCAATACTACTCTTGAAGGCATTTAGACTGGGTGGTACCAAAATCATTTCTGGGAGATCATTCCACGTCGAAACAACCTTTAAGATAAAAAAGGAACGACGGTCTGAGTCTTTATGGTGCTTTACCAGTTTTTGCTATTTCCACATTTCACTCCATAAGTATAACTCCTTAACTTGTTCCACTCTGCAGCAGTCCGCATGAAGAAAGAGCTATGATATAGAAATACTCTGACATTCATGGACACAAAATCCATGACCATGTGAGTGGTTGATGACCTGTTGTTCAAGGATGTTTGTGGACAGGAAGCCTTCATATTTGGTGGGTTTGATCCTGTGACGCTTTGTATTTGCTGGAACGAGAAACTTTTCCGCTGGGAGTGCAGGAATGTGGAAAACTTTTATCTTCGCTTATATTTTCTTTATCATATTACCTACCAAAGTGCAGCAGAGTCTTCAACATGCTGCAGTTGGCTGCCTAAAGCGAAGAAGAACGCTTGGTAAGCTCATTTCTTGATGCTGGTGCTAGGCCTACTGATCCCAGGATCTTTGTTGTTGGCCTTGGCGCAGATCTTGTTTACGTGCTTGTCCAAGGTGAGGTGTAGCATTCTCAAATGGGATTTGTTCTCAACATGACTGTGCATGTGCGAAATTGATCATGACGTACCATCAAATTTTATTTTTTGGTTAATAATAATAGACACTAAATTGACCCTAAACCTATCCTATCCCTAAACCTATCCCTAACTCATCGCACATGCGCAGACAGTTTGAGAACAAATCCTACAAGTACAAGGCTTAGTACGACCCACACTGGAGTACGCAGCGCCTGTCTGAGACCCGTACACTGCCAAGAATATCGGCAAGTTGGAGAAGGTCCAACACCGTGCAGCCTGATGGGTCGTCAACCACCACCGTCAAACATTAAGTGTGGACAACATGTTGACGGATCTGCACTGGCCTCTGCTAAAGGACAGATGAAGAACGGCAAGGCTGGCCACCTTCTTCAAGTACCATCATGGAGAGGTGGCCATCAATACTCAGCATAGGCCAGTCCCTCACCCACCACCCAGTTTCATCAGCCTCGGTGGACGTCTTCAAAACCCAGATCTGATTTCCCCCCCCCCCCCCCCCCCAATGTTCCCTGAGCTCCAGTCCCCCCCCCCCCCCCCCCATTGCCCCTCTCTCTCACCCTCTACCCTACCTATCCCCCCCCCCCCCCCTTGAGCTGATCATCTGGGCAGCTGTTCCTTTCCCACAGTACTTGTGTTTTTAGATGTTACCGGAAACCCCTGTTTGTATATATATCACAATATATCATAGTCGTCAACAAGCTGATGGAGGATGTTAAAGTGAAGAAGAAGAAGAATCCCATTTGAGAACACCACAGAGGCCCCCATTGCTTTGTCATCAAATTATCTCCCATCTTCTTCTTCTTCTGTGGTGGCGACCAACTTCTAAGAAGTAAATGTACGCACTTAGGGGTGTGACCAAAGGAGAAGAAAGAAAGAAACAGAGAGGAGAAACAAAACAAAAATGAAACAAAAATGCCTCAGGAGCCTACAGATCTTAGTTCAGCTCTTCCTTGTCCTACAGTTGTTGAAATTATTCACATTCTTGTTGTTTATTGAAGCAGATTTTAAGTCCAATTTAAAAACAGAAACAAAGACATAAAACAAAACAAAACAAAAAAGTGTGAACCATAGGCCTTTTCGCAGTATCTAGGCAAGATCAATCCAGCTACCGTAGCGGTCCCCGGGGCCAAATCCCGACAGGCACAACTCCTGACCTTCATTTACTACTACTTTGAGTTTGACCTAGATGGCCCCTAACTCCCTAGTTGTTGTTTTTTCGATGGATGAGAGCTCTGCGGATGCAGGCTCTCCTCCAGGGGCTGAGGTGTCAGTCTATCTGAGGTGGCGCTGCAGCCTGGCTTTGAAGGAACCCAAGGATGGTGCTGCAGTGATGTCTTCTGGGAGGCTGTTCCAATCTGGAGTAGTGCGGGGGAAGAAAGTTCCCTGCCGGTACTGTGTTCGATGCACTCTAATGTCATATGCCTTTGTGTTGGTCTGTCGTCCACTTTTCTTTTGATGGTTTATAGTTGGGGCATACTTTGTTTGGATCTTCCCTGAGCATACATGGGGGTTTAATGGTCTTAACCCAGGGTAAGCAGTGTCGCAGCCAAAAAAAAGTCGCTCAGTCAAATAAATCGCCCGGCTACTATGACTATGAGAGTGTGTATTTGCGACATTTTGCGACATTGAGCATGAACCACAAATTTCACTTTTTTCTAGGGTTAGGGTTAGGTAAATGGTTCAAGTACAGAAAACTCAAAAAGTGAAATTTCTGGTTGTCGCAAATACACACTCTCATAGTAGCGGGCGATTTATTTGACTGAGCAACTTTTTTGACTGCGACAAGCAGTAGGTCTTTCTCCTTTATATCTTTTTCTTTTAATTCTAATAAGGAATGCACCCTGCTAGTTACGTCGCGTCTATCGTCAGAAGTGGCGCTGCGACGCATACCTACAGATTCAGATAAAAATAAAAATAGACAGCAAGACACACAGACGATCGATCACCCCTCCTTTCCGGGAGGAGGCGGGGAGCTAACAATAGGGACCTGTACAGAATCAATTAATTATTGTCCAGATAATAAAACTTGCCGGGGAATTTGTTCATGATAAAGCATCCATTGACACATTGTCAAATTAATTAAACTTCATTTCTAATAAAATTCTATCTAAGACAAGTTTCAAACAATATGACGGTAACATAACATTAACAATGAAAAACAGAAAATTGTAAGAAAACTAAATCAATTTACCCAAACCACCATCTATTTGTTTAAGGAAAATTCGGAGTAGGCCTACCTAACTTCGCCGATCGCCGATCACTGAATCAGTCTAGAACCTATTCTTTACGGCCATAACACATGACACTTAAATTACTTTCAAAGTGCGAGAGTTCCATTGAGTTACATCCCTTGGAAGCCACAGATGACGCTTCATTTTCGTACTTCTGAGCTCAGACACACGTAAAAGTATTGCAATAGGAGCAAGGGCATGTGCATGTTTCTGTCAGCACGTGTGTCTATGTGTGCGTACATGTATGCATGTGCGCGCGCGCGTGTGCCAGTGTGTGTGTGTGTGTGTCATGCGCACGCGTGCATGTGCACACAAAATGTGTTCCATTCATATGAAACCAATCATTGTGATATTGTTTTGTGTTCTTGCTCACAGTCATTTAAATAAAGAAAAAGAAACAAAAATAAAATAAAAATACCTTTGGTAATTTTCAACAAGCTACTGCTCGTCTTTTTCAACCTTGTCTGACTGGCTGTGGTGGGAGCTGTTGGCCGTGTTGTCCGGGCACTGAGCTGTCATTTGTGGGGTGAGTACTGTTCAGGACTGAGGGGATTGCAGATAGGGGGCAAGTCATACCCTAGATCTCTGTTGAGACTTGGCCTCCTTTCCCTTATCTCTATGGCTTCTTTGATTTTTCTTCTAGTGAATTGTGATTTGTTGAGATGATGGTGGTTTGAAACTTGTTGGTATGGTGGTGGGTAGTTGTTAAATGTTCGTAAAAATTGTGAATCTTGGCAACATTTATTTCTATTAAAATTATGCCCGTTGTGCCAGTTTCATGGAATCAGTAGAGAGCTATAGTACTGTAGTATATTATACTATAATACTATAGTATAACAAAAACTAAAGTACTATAGTATTTTTTGTATAGTATAGCAGTGTGGGACTGACTCAAGCCTAAGCATCACGGCTTATAAACGTCCCTTCATTGACACTGTTTTGCTAAATTATGATTGTAATTCAATCATCGTATTAAAAAAATAGTTGACTAAAATTGTAATCCTTGTCAAGGAGATTTTTGAAGGTGTTTTACTGT
>JAGGCT020001345.1:0-35000 GCA_017654935.2 Phymorhynchus buccinoides
TTTTCATTCATTCACACACATTAAACATTCATCACGATAACGCATTCAAACAAAGACGCTATACAATGACAAAAAAGAACTGATCACACACACACGCGAACACGCACACACGCACACACACACACGCTTTGATAAAAAGACCTAAAGGCCGGGCAAGAAAGAGGAGTGAAAGAGAGTAGTAGTAGTGGTAGTAGCAGTAGAGTAGGGACAAAACAAGCCGTGAAGTCCCATCGTTAACAATATCAGACTTTTTTTTTCTCTTCCAGGTCAAGGTTTATTGGTTAAATTATCCTAGTTATTGGTCAAAGCTTCTAAAAATATCCATAAATTTAATAGACTTATCAAGACGATTTTTAAATGTGAGGTGCACTTTTTAAGTCAAAAGGCAAGTCATTCCAAATATTAGCAACTCTGTTACTATATATTTCCTAGTGTTAGTATTGGATCTTTTAATAAAAATCTTACCATCAGAGTTTCTAGTCAAATTGTATTGTGGCGCTTTGAAAAACATATCCCATTGTAAATCAACATAGGGGAAGACGAGGTAAAAAGCGCATGGGCGGGTAAGAAGCCCACCCCAATTATCTCATGAAATAAAGAAAATTTCAGTCAAATTTGCCCATGAGACGAATGCTAGACATTAACGCTCGTCTCATGGGCAAAATGAGGCTGAAATTTGCTTCATTTCATGAAATAATTGGGGTGGGCTTCTTACCCGCCCATGCGCTTTTTACCCCGTCTTCCCCTAACCATTGAACATTTTGTAAGCTTCGATCATATCCCCTCTACTTCTTCTTCCTTTCAGAGAAAACAAATCAAGATATTTAAGTCTATTTTCATAATTCACATTCTTACATTGTTGAACGAGTTTACTGTAGCCCTACGTTGAACCTTTTCAATAGCAACAGATTGATATTTATACTTTTTGGGACCATATAGTATTACCATACTCTAAATGTGGTCTTACTAAACTAATGCTTTATACAATTTGGTAAATATACAACGGTCAATGTTAATCAAAGTTCTTTTCAAACCAATCATTTTATATGAGAGAGAATGACTCGGCTTGAAAGACGGGGAAACAGTTGGGTTTTGAGGTTTGATTTGAAAGCAGAGAGGGTTGGTCGCTGACGGAGGGAGAGAGGAAGTTTGTTCCAGCAGGTTGGTCCTGATACAGCAAAAGAGCGCCGACAAATAAGGATCATGAGAGATAGAGGGTCGGAGACTGAACGTAATGTGCGAGCTGGCGTATAAATGGAAATATTGTCGCAGAAGTAAGATGGAGCAGCTTCATGGATAGATTAAATTTATAGCAAAGGGTGTTTAGTGTATACTCAATTCTGTCTGCGACAGGAAGCCAGTGCAGAGAACGGGCGGAGAAGAAGGCTAACAGTGGTCGAACTTTTTCCACGCACGCACGCACATACACACACGCACAGAAACAGACACACGCGCACACACGCGCGCGCGAGCGCACTACATAGCTTATAATGAGTGTGTGACCAAGAAGAAAAGCATTCTAGTCTTCTTGGTGTGACACACACATACACACACACGCGCACATACACATAGTAGGGGAAGACGGGGTAAAAAGCGCATGGGCGGGTAAGAAGCCCACCCCAATTATCTCATGAAATGAAGCAAATTTCAGTCTCATTTTGCCCATGACTGAGACGAGCGTTAATGTCTAGCATTCGTCTCATGGGCATATTTGACTGACATTTTCTTTATTTCATGAGATAATTGGGGTGGGCTTCTTACCCGCCCATGCGCCTATTACCCCGTCTTCCCCTAGTAGTAGTAGTAGTAGTAGTGATGAGAGCTTGATATGGGCCTCGCGGCACTTGAATGCCCTATCACTGATTCTTCTTATATCTTGATTTTTGCTTTGGTAATTGCATTGGTGGTTTGCGATACTTTTCCATAGATATCTTCAAAAAACACTACACACACACACGGGCGCACGCACACACACACTCTCTGTCTCTCTCTCTCACACACAAACACATACGCGCGCGTATCCAGCCCCACTCACTTCGACTCTTTGTTGTAAACATGAATGCAGCGTGGTGGGGGTGGGGGTGCTTATCTGTACTACCCCATGTGTGAGCATGCATGTGTGTGTTTTGGTTTTGTGGGTTGTGTGTGCACGCATGTGTGTGTGTGTCTATGTTTGTGTGCGTGTCTGTGTGTCTGTCTGCGTGCGTACGTTTTTGTGTGAGGGTGTTTGTGTATGTGGTCAGTCCATGCGGCTCGGTTGCTGTGGCTTACCGAATGGGGTATGAACGAGTTGGCGTCGATAAATATGTGTGTTTATGTGTGTGTGTGTGTGTGTGTGTGTGTTAGAGAGAGAGAGAGAGAGAGAGTTGCTTTGTATATGCGCTGTTGCTGGTTAATGCTGTTTTTGTTGTCTGTTGATGAATCATTGATTGTAAAGCGCTTTGGGCTCATCTGAGGTAAAGCGCTATATAAATGTAACAATTATTATTATTATTATTATACCCCTAGTGCTTTTCGTTTTCTGTCAGAGGTGGATTTGTAGTGTGATTTTTTAGTTCTTTTTGTACTGAATGGATTTGACCTACTTTGATGGTAGTGATGCATTGGTTGAGGAGGGGAAACGTCTGACGGACAAACGGCCCTCATCCCCATTTATCATTCCTTCCATTTTCCATCATTCTTTTGTTTATTCTTTTCTATCTGTCTGCCATTTCTTTTCGGGTCTTTTCTGTCACCCAGTAACCATCAAGCCTTCTTTTGCACACTTCTCTTTTTCTCTGCGTTGTTTTTTTTTAGGACCCCCGCGTTTGCCATGTGGTGCGACTTGTAGGGGGGGGGGGGGGGGGGGGGGGGGGGGGGGGGGGGGGGGAGGGGGGGGGGGGGGGGGGGGGGGGGGGGGGGGGGGGGGGGGGGGGGGGGGGGAGGGAGGAGGGACGAGATTTAAGTCAAGTTGTTAACTGGGCATTCAGGGGAGATAGTTCCACTGCTAGGCAAGTACAAAATCTACTGTATTTCAAAGTAAATTGTTTCCCTTGGACATTCTCTCTTACTCCGTCTGTCTCCCTCTTTTAAATACACACTACCCCAAGGACTCGGAACTCTGACACACACACACACGCTGGCACGCGCACACTGACAGTCGACATCACACAAGTCTTCTATCTTATTTTTGCTTTATTTAGTTATTGATTTTGGCTCTTGTTCCTGCAATAAGATTTAATATCAACAATTTTAGAAGATAATAATAATTATGTTATTTATATAGCGCAACAATCCATTGAAAATGCTTTATGCGCTTTACAATGACAATAAAGGAAGATGACGTAAGGCATTGAAATAAAAACAAATCATCAACATTTATGACAAGTGAATAACAGCACAAAATGAACATCACTAAAAGAAGAGCGCTATGAAGGTACTCACATTTACATGTTATATATAGGTGTGCTCTTTTTTTGTTTTGGGGGGGGTCTATTCTTCGCACTTTACGCACAATATGTACAATGTCTGTTTTTCATGATTGGGGTGGTTGAGGAGCATGAATGTGAGAGAGTGGTCTTTTGATGATGGCTTGTTCTGCTTGTGTGTGCATGTGTAAACTTTGTAACTTGTTGTTTTGCCAATAAAGATCGTTTTATGAAAATGAAAAAAAAAACTATTTCAAAGGAAATGCACATACACACAAAAAGTGTCGATATAGAAACAAATCATCAACAAATCAAAGGCATTAAAAGGGAAGAAGAATACACCCACCAATATGCTACGAAAAGACCCCACTCTCTCTCTTTGTCCTACACACACACACAAGCACACACCAGTGGCGTAGGAACGTTTTCAAGCTGGGGGGGGGGGGGGGGGCAGGATTGCCAACAACCCGGGAGGGGGGGGGGGGGGGGGGGCAAGCGCACGGACAAGATGAATAGGTTAAATTACATGACTTAGTAAATCCTACAAAAAATACTTCATTATTGTTATTTTTAAACATAATCATAATCAATATAAAAAATGATATGAATAAAATAAAACATGATGTGAATTGAAAGGAGACAACAAAAAAGCATAAAAATACAACCATGTTTGGGGCGGATCAGCCAGTCATGGAAGAGGGGAGGGGGTAGCTCCAAGTGGTCAGTTGGGGTGGGGTGATGGGTCTGGGGGGATTGCCTCCCAGAAGCTGATGATAATTTGAATGTAAAAGATGCAATCAAGGCTTCTCGTGAGAGAATAACTGTAGCATGGAACTACAATTAGTCTTCCTCTTTTTCTTTCCATTTTTTGTCTGAGGGGGTGGAACCCCTGTAACCCCCCTGAAATCCATCTTTGATGCAGTACCAAGTCCATGACAGCAATGTGTAGTGAATGGGCTGAGACTATTAACTCTTTCGTTTCCTTGTGTCCTTTCTGTTTTTTGTTTTGTTTTTTTTTTTTTGCCGTTATAAAAATTGGGGGGGGGGGGGGGGGGGGCAGAGAGATACGTCTGCCCCCCACTCCTCGAAGCCAGGGGGGGGGGGGGGGGGGCAGCTGTGCTCCCCGTTCCTACGCCAGTGCACACACACATAATATGCTCACAGTCAAATAAACACACACGCACACACATACATTAACATACACTCCCACCCACCCATACACAACACATTATAAGCCCTATACACTCGCGCGAGCATACACTCGTACATGCATCCACATACAAACATCACTATGCATACACTCGTACATGCATCCACATACAAACATCAGTGTGCCCAATAAAGACTGATATAAAGGTCTGTGTGCTCGTTAACAGTATTCACGAGATAGTTCTGTTTCCCCATGGCAGCTCACTGTGTTGCCATGGGGAAATAGAAGAAATATCTTGTGAATAGTGTTAACGTGTACACAGACCTTTAGCAACGTTCAGGTGGTAATAGACCGGAGAAGCATAAACAACATACATCGTGTTGGTGTAAACTGATATGAATGTATACTTATTTCGCTCTCTAGAATAATTACGAGTATATCCAAGACAGACAAAACAAAACAAAAGTAATGAAAGTGGGGTGTCACCGAGGAATAACATTAACATCATTAGATACACTATTAGCATCAAGTGTGTTCAAAAGCAAATCAAACTAGAGCGTGAAGACGCTAGATCAACCAGCCGCGAAACAGCATTTTCGGGTCCAGTGACCTTCCAGGAACACACAGACAAAACACCCCTGAAACTAAAGTCCGATCAAACAGTCTACACCTGCACTTTACAGTACCCCTGCGCCAGCAAGGATCTGGAGCGGCAGCATTTTCGGCTCCAGTGACCTTGACCTTCAATTTAGAACAACCCCTGCGCCAGCTAGGATCTGGAACGGCAGCATATTTGGCTCCAGTGACCTTGACCTGTGACCTATGACCTTCAATTTAGAACATGGCATAGATACCCTAAAATATACCTATCCGCATGCCAAATGTGAGCCTCCTAGATCAAATGTTATCGTGGTAAGATAGATAGACACGCAGGAACACATTGTGCTGAGAACATTAACCAGCTTTCGACCCGTGGCTGGTTAATTAACAACCGAACCCACCTCCATTGACTCAAAGATGATCTGCTGACCATCACTTTTGAAAAGAAAACAGTGATCACTTTTCATACATGACCCCTAAAGCCGTGTACACACATAAGCGGACATTCCATGCGGAAACCCGTACGCAGTCCATAAATAAGTGAAACAAAGAAGGGAAAAGATTTGCGCACCTGTCTGAATTTTCCCTATATGCGTAAACTTTTATCCTTCTTTCTTTCAATTATTTAGCGTTTTCCGTACGGAACTTACGTGCGTCTAATGTGAACCCGGCCTTAATTGAAGTTATATGCATACGTGTGTGTATGTGTGCATGCATGCGCGTGTATGTCTGTGTAATTGTGTGTGTGTTTGGGGGGGGGGGGGTAGGTATCAGAGAGTCTGAGACAGTTTCTGCTTTAGTGTCTTTTTATGTCAAAGTACGAGAAGAGAAAAGAAGACGTGAGAAGAAACTATGATTGCAAACTTGTGAACACAAGTGAACTGAATAAAATAAAAAATGTCTAATTCACAACAACACACACACTGACACGCACGCACGAACGCATGTACCCACCCCCACCCATCCACACACTGCCCCAAACAATGGACAACCACACAATGGACAATCAGTTTTGGGTCAGGAGGCAGTGTCCAGTGTGAGAGTTGATCCGCACGTCGGACAAACAGGACCTGCAACAACACAAATCTCGTTATTCAGTTCAGTTACTATTTCACACACACACGCGCACGCGCGCACACACACAGACAGAGAAAGAAAGGTGGCAGAGTGGTAGAAAGAAAGGTGGCAGAGTGGTAGAAAGAAAGGTGGCAGAGTGGTAGAAAGAAAGGTGGCAGAGTGGTAGAAAGAAAGGTGGCAGAGTGGTAGAAAGAAAGGTGGCAGAGTGGTAGAAAGAAAGGTGGCAGAGTGGTAGAAAGAAAGGTGGCAGAGTGGTAGAAAGAAAGGTGGCAGAGTGGTTAAGACGTCCGTTTGCCAAATTCAATGTGTGAATGCAGCGTGAAGTGATCCGGGTTCGAATCCCGGTCTCGCCGCCCTTTCTTTCTAGTTCGACAGGAAAATTGAACTCAGTGAATGGGGAATTAAAGCTAGTCTGACCCGTACGCACGTAAAAATCCCACGGCAGTTAAAAGTCGGTAAGAGCAGGGAGAAATCCCGCTGCCTGGTATGACCAAATTGATAGCCAGTTTTCCCAAGTCTGCCCCCCCACCCCCCCCCCCAAAAAAAATGGGTAGGTATTGCGCTTGCAGCGACACGCTCTCTTGGGGAGAGCAGTCCGAATTTCACAAAAATAAGTCTGTGACTAGAATAAACCAACTACCAAAAAAAGATACCCCAAATGAAAACGAACCGTTCAGATTGAGCACGCTCCGCCTGAGGCTGACGTCCAGCGCCGGCGTGGACACGGCCTTGTGCAGCACGGGCGACACGCCCCGGGACAGCTTCACCGACGACCGGCTGCTGGGCGTGCGGGCCAGCGCCGGGGCCTGGAACAGGAAGGCTTCATCGCTAGTTGCACTTCCCCCTGACCCCAGTGGCGCGTGCGCCGTGACCCAGGCAGAGGCAGGGTCGGCACGCGCGATTCGTGGCTTGCCCGGGTCGAGGTCACGGATTTTCATGTAGTGCAGGACTTGGGAGGAGAGGGATGCCAGCGCTTCTTGGACCATTAGCATCCCACCGCCTCTGTTGGGTGGAGAAAAGCAAAATAGACAGTTTAATGTTCAAAAGCTTCGGTTTTAATGCCCATGTTTTGTTGGTGATTATTTTGTGCATGTAGTGATTGGATATTCTATTTTTTGCCTCACATACTGTTTACTTAACATGCTAGCCTTCAAGTCCAGTTTCTGATTTACTTTTCGTGTAGGTCTATAACCAATATATTTGTTTGGGTCCCATTGTAAAAAGTCTGTCATTTTACTGGGCACCTCTCTGGAATCCCATAAATTCTGCTGGAGCTCCATCCTATTATGATCAGGATTGACATCTGATGTCATGGTAAGTTGGTCTCTCTTGGAGGCTTTGTTCTGGGGTTTCAATGCCAGCGTCACAAGGGCATTCACTGGCATGCGACAAATCTTCGACAATTTAGTCCGGTTTATTTGTTTTACGTGCAGCGAACATTCTACAATGTGATACGATGACGTTCTACAGATACATTCACACCTAAAGCATTACTTCCCCAGCAATTCACCCTAATCTGACAGCCTCATGTGACTTACGTGGTCATGGCGTCCTTCTTGAAGGCAGCGAAGTGAGTGTTGGGCCTTACAGCGCTCTTCTTGTTGCCGCGCTCCTCAAACAGAGGGGAGGGCAACGCCTGCTGGAACTGCTCCTGCGTCATCATCATCATCATCATAATTGCCATCATAATCATCGTCGTCGTCATCATTATCATCAGCATCATCCGTGTTATCTTCTTATTTTAGTAATATAGTACCTTGTAGTAGTAAAAACAGCAGTTGGCCTAGTAGTAGTAGTAGTAGTACCCGTTTACGGTAGTAGTAGTAGTAGTAGTAGTAGTAGTAGGTGTGGTAGTAGTAGTAGTAGTAGTGGTGGTGATAGCAGAAGTAGTTGTAATAGCAGTAGATTTGCAACGTATTAGTAGTAATTGTTGCTCTTATCATCGGCCTTTAGGGTACAATACAGACTTTGCGTATAGTTTTTTTTTATTGCAATAGAAACAACGGCTTTGGTATAGGTTCACCTCAAAACTCATTTTTATTAAAAAAAACCCACATGAATGATGAAAAGACGTTAGGCCTACATTAAACCACAGAACCGGACACAAAGACGCAGGCATATACATACATAAATATGCATGCATAATCATACTGATGTCCTAATCCTTTCCGAAACTGAACTAGAACTCTATGTTTATATAGTTCTACTGTTTCCAGACAAACACACAAGAGTGTAGACCGAAGCCCCCCCACCCGCGCGCTACCCCCCTTCAAGAAAGCGGGGGGTTAACAATGGTTAACTTACGACGATGGTTTGACCGCCAGGGGGCAGTCAAACCAGTAGGGGCTTAGCGCGCGATATTCTTAGTTAGGCGTAGTGAGAGAGAGAGGGAGATGAGTCCTTCCCTGTCTCTCTCTCTCTCTCACTACGCCCAACTGAGAGAGGGAGATGAGTCTCTCTCTCTCTCTCTCTCTCTCTCTCTCTCTCTCTCACTACGCCCAACTAAGAATATCGCGCGCTAAGCCCCTACTGCTTTGATTGCCCCCTGGCGGTAAAATGCGCGTCCTAAGCTGCTCATTGCTATCAGTGGACAATGTCCACCCACTGACCGTGACCACGCCGTTGGTGGGCCCCACCCCCACGACGATGACGGACAGAGGGAGAGAGCTGGCCCCGAGCAGCAGCTCCATTGTCTTGTCTGTGTCGTTGATAATGCCGTCCTGAACCACACACACAGACAGACATGTACATACAAACACGCATACGCATACAGCACGCATAGACACACACACAGCACGCGCGCACACACACACACAGAGCACACTTGCGCGCACACGCACACACACATATACGCGCGCATACACACATACATGCACGTAGCACGTGTACGTGTGTGCGCGCGCGCACAAACACACACATAGGCCTACATACGCGCGAGCGTGCGCCTTTGAACAACAATTTGGCTTCAAAGGCGCTGTGAGGTGGAATACAAACATTCAGAGAGAGAGAGAGAGAGAGAGAGAGAGAGAGAGAGAGAGAGAGAGAGAGAGAGAGAGAGAGAGAGAGAGAGAGAGAGAGAGAGAGAGAGAGAGAGAGAGAGAGAGAGAGAGAGAGAGACGGGCAGACAGACAGACACACTGACAGACATAATTATACCGAATACTGAACAGACAGACACAGAGACGTAGACACACAGAAACAGAAAAACCATCGATCCCAATCCATACTCTCGTCTTCATAGACTTGGTAGTACAAGCAACTATATATAGCTGCCTCATGGATAGGTAAAGAGCTTTGTATCGAATGTCCCCGTTTTTATCTCGCTAGACATGCCTCGTATGTGCCTGGTGTGCCAGGTCGGAGGACGTAAAACAAACTGCTCCGTCGAAGGTGTAGATAGAGCACCCACCGTGATGACGAGGAGCACATAGTAGTAGAGCTGGGAGTCCTGCGACTCGTCCTGGTGGGGCCTGACTAGATCCATAGTGCGCTGCAGCACGGGAGACACGTAGGTGGGACCCGCGAAGGTCAGCGAGGGCAGGATGTTGTGGTAGGCCTCCTCCACACCCTGGGGCAGAGAGGGGACAATACAACAGATGGATGGATGTCGGTAAAGAGGAGCAGAAGAGAGAGCTAAATTAAAGAAGGGGAGAGAAGAGGATGAATGAATGAATGAATCTTTAATTTAATGTCTTTTCACACGAATAGTGATTTTAGACAATATGCATCCAAAAATTGAGCCAATTAAAAAAACACCCATGCAAGATTAAAAACCCCGATTACAACAACACAAAAAGCAAAACATCTACAGTAAGCTTCCAATAGGCGTGGACAGCATTCATTTCGCAATTAAGGCAATGTCAATTTATGCGTCACTTAAGATATTCTTGGTATTATTATACTTATGAAAAAAGTCTATATTGAACATTCGGTATTTAGATAGCAACATTGGGCATTCTAATAGTAAATGATGAATTGATAATCTCTGAGTGCAGGGACCAAAATAAAGAAGAGGAAGAAGAAGGAGAGAGAGATGGTGATAATGATAACGTTACAACGGTAAAGGTAATGACATAGAGTAGCCATTTTTTCATACATGCCGTTAATATAAACAAACAAATAGATAAACAATGAAAACGAGAGAGAGAGAGAGAGAGAGAGAGAGAGAGAGAGAGAGAGAGAGAGAGAGAGAGAGAGAGAGAGAGAGAGAGAGAGAGAGAGAGAGAGAGAGAGAGATGAGAAGAGAAGAAAACAATGAGAGAGAAAGGGAGAGAGAGAATGGGCTAAAGCACCTCCGACAGTAATTAATTTGAACATGAAATAGTAACTGTGTTCCCCTGTCTGACTATGACTTCAAGGTAGCAGACGAGGCGAGTAGTATTCTGGAAGACTGGGCAAGATCTAGGAGTACGCTTGCATCGGAAAAAAGCCTTGCCCAAGGGATATCCCCGCGTTCTCGGCCAAAAGGACAGCTGGCGTTGGGGAAGGTCCCCAAAGAAAATTCGCCTTGCCTACAGCAGTGCAAATGCCTTCTATTTGGAGAGGCATAGTCATTCACAAAAAGACTAAACAGCGTCATGCGTCATTATTGCAGAAAATCGTTTGTCGTAAAGCTCTCATTATACTATTGGCCACAGATTCAGACTAATTTCAACCAACGACAAAAAGGGAATTTAGTAAAGGCCCCGAATGTTAGAGTTCCACATAATTATTTTGTCGGTCGGTACATTTCGGCTACGCACGTTTTGCCTACGCGCGTTTTGTCCTCGCGAGTTCTGCCTACTACACTGGACACTGGACACTGGAAAACTTTATTTGACAAGGATAAAGATTTTAGGCGATGCCTATTCTTACAATCTGTCCTTGAAATATGAAAAGAAACGGACTAAAGTTATCAGGTGGGTACTAACTGCCTCATGGATACTAACTGACAAGAGGGTGACACGTAAGAGTAGTCACCTTCGTCTAAAACTTAAAGACCCACCAGATCACGCGTTCAAATCACGGGTTCCACGTGTTTTCCCTCTGGTAAGAAAACTTGTTTTGACCAGGTTTGACTCCCATACAAATGCCCCCAAATTCAAAACGAAACATCATTTTAAAGAGCAGCCTCAATTTGAAGTTGGGGGCATTTGTATTTGGGTCACAGCTACCCAGAAATAAAACAAGGGACTTAATCGTGGTGAGTCAGCGTGTCTTTAACGCTCACAGAACATTAGGCATTGATAAAACGCCCCAAAGATCAGACGGGAATCCGGAATAAGTTCGAATATACGGGTGCGCCTAATGTCGAATGTATGTTTTAGCCTAAGATCGAAGTTTTGAAATTCAACACTTCAGCCTAAGTTCGAATTGCGCAATTGCGCCTAAGCTCGAATACACGGTTGCGCCTAAGTTCGAATGTACGGTTGTGCCTAAGTTCGAATGTACGGTTTAGCCTAAGTTCGAATTATGCAGTTGCGCCTAAGTTCGAATGTGCGGTTTAGCCTAAGTTAGAATTATGCAGTTGCGCCTAAGTTCGAATGTGCGGTTTAGCCTAAGTTAGAATTATGCAGTTGCGCCTAAGTTCGAATGTACGGTTGTGCCTAAGTTCGAATTGATGATTTCATAGCAATGTACTATTGAATCCTGGTGGAGGTGGGAACAAAAATTCGGACTTAGGCGGAACCGTATATTCGAACTTAGGCGCAACGGTAAAATCGAACTTAGGCAAAACTGTGCATTTCGGAATTTAGGCGCAACGGTAAATTCGAACTTAGGCACAACTGTGCAATTCGGACTTAGGCGGAACCGTATATTCGAACTGAGGCACAACCGTATAACTAGACTCGAAATTTCGACCTTAGGCGCAGTTGTTGATATGGCCCATTATTTTCGACTTTAGGCGCACCCGTATATTCGAACTTAGTCCGGTCACCCGATCAGACCACTTCCAGACCTGTTTACCCCCTACACAAGTCTTGAGTAGTCTGTATAGCTGAAAATTAATGAGTAGTTTTGGTGCACAATGTGTAGTTTTATTCATTAAAACATCAAATCATGTTAACTGAAAATGAGTAGTAGTCAAGAATTCAGGGCTCCCAATCGTCCCACAAAACAAGGGGTCCCAAGGACTCCACTTACAGTATAGAGGGTCATAGAGGTGGGATAGAGGGTCCCCGTGGCATTGCGAATGCTAAAACTAATTTTTCTAGTGCATCCCTGGGACCCTCTGCACATTATTGTAGAGGGTCCTTTAGAATTTTAGTGCTTCATAGACCCCCAAATGGGGGTCATTGGGGGCCCTGAGAATTAAAGAGCATTATTTTCAGTTTAGACAAGTAGTAGATGTCCAAATTGAGTAGTGTAAACAGGTCTGCACCTCCCTTCACTATGCTGCCCCCCTCCCCCCTTACCCCATTTCCTCCACCCCTGTCTCACCTTGATGCCCGTGACCCAGGTGTCGGGGTGGAGGGGGAAGCAGTGGGAGGGGGAGGGGGACCCGTCCATCTTAGCTCCGAACCCGAAGGCTGCGACCCTCTGCTGCAGGTCGTAGCGAGAGAGCACCCCTCCCACCGCCTCCACGGCGTTGAGGTATTGGTTGTTCTGCAACGCGCACGCGCAGACAGACACGCAAACGCACAATAAAAAAGAGAGAGAATAATGAAAAACAAGGAACAAAAAGAAAGGAAAAATAGAAAAGAACAGAAAATGAAAGGAAAAAATATAAAGCTGGAAGTGGTGAAGGGATAAAAAAGCACTCAATTTGTCTTTTCTATCCCTTATGACAAAGCCTATTTTAACCCTTTCGCCGCCAAAGTTGCATTTTAGCATCACAGTGATTTATCCCCTTGACAGAAAAAAATAATTTGGGCAAATCATGCCATGAAAAAGACAACTGATAGAGCCAATCTGGCAAAATGATCTGAAGATATTACTCTCTTGACTGTGTTAGTAGAGCAAAAGCCAGCATATCAAGGTTATTCCTCTTCTGATGACATCATCAGTGATGTCATCAGGTCAGTACTTAATACGTTGGTGGCAGTCAAGGGGTTAACACCTATGTCACTAAAAGGCATCAAATTGGGGTCTATTATCCAAAGACCCTATTGTCTTAGTTTTGGGAAGTAAGGATAGACCTTATTTTACATATGTCACAGAAGAATCCCCAATACTGCAGATGGATTTTGTTCTCTATCCAGGTAAATTTTATGGACATTGTTTTGCTGAAATACGGCTGGCGGTGAAAGGGTTAATGTGGGTTGCATGGTGAGTTGATTAGTGAGCAAGAGGGCGGAGGGGAGGTGACTGATTGGGCGTGGTGTGAGCACATATTTGTTTGAATGTAAATTTCTGTTTCACGTTTTTAATTAAGAATTCTGATTTTTATTTTGATGTATTTCATCTTATTTTAACACGGTGGAAGACACTGTTTCATGTGCGTTTGTAAAATGGACAATAAAGAAACTTATGACTTATGACTTACATGCACATACATGCATACACATTGTACAGACATACACCACCAGACACGAACAGAACAAGCACCCATAGTCTACACGAGTAAACACAAACAAAACAAAACGAAATAAAATTATGCTAGGTGGCACCATATTGGAATGCTTTTGAATACACGCTATACTTTTTGTCTGTCTAACCCTGACCCCTCCCCCCCCCCAACTCCCCCCTTTTCTTCTCTCTCTCTCTCTCTCTCTCTCTCTCTCTCTCTCTCTCTCTCTCTCTCTCATGTGTCATTTAAATAATGTTACTATTATTCTATATCATTGTTATGGAACATGGTGTGTCAATTTGTTAATTGTTTTAATTTTTTTGTTATATGGTTTCATCAATGTAAAGCGCTGAGAGCTTGCTTTTAGCATGATTTTTTTTATTGCGCTATATAAATGAAATTGTTATTATTATTATTATTATTATTAACTACAAAAATGATCTCAAGGGACGCATCACCCACTTACTCTTTTGGCATGCATATTGTGTAAAGACAAAGAATCCGTAATAGCACCATTAGACGCCTGAAACACATAACAATGGTCATATTGTACATCATCATCATCATCATCGTCGTCATCATCATCATATCATCATCATCATCATGTTAGCTCACGAACAACGGATGCTCAAGGGACACGATTTAATCAATTATGGAATCATAAGAACGCAATCTGATCAAGACATTCCAACGCACTTGGAACAGGGAGTACAGTGGCACCTCCCTTATAAGACCTCCCATTATATAAGACTCCCTCCCTTATAAGACCTACTTCTCTGAGACATTGCTATCCTTTGTAAGTATTAACACTGCCTCCATTATAAGACCTCATTTTGGATGACTTTTGAAGGTCTTATAAATAAGGGAGGTTCTATTGTATCAACAAAGAGACATTAAATAATAATACACTTTAGTTATAGCGTAACTAGATCACTTTAGTTATACGATACTGTAATTAGATCGTCTTTGCCCCCAATCGTGCAACATAAACAAAAAAACAGCAACAAAGCCAAGCGCAATACATCGTCACAACTAGCCACCTACACACGCACGCACGCAATAACACATGCGCGCGCGCGCAGACACACACAAACTCACACCGAGCAATGTACCCACTGATATAACAAGTTAAATATCGGTTAATCTTCATCGGTTGTTGAATAAAATCACGCCCACATTAGAAGATACTCGCCCGCATTTGCAATTACAAACACGCACACAATAACAGATAGTGGGATACACACTCATGTGCGCAGGCGTGCGCGCGCACACACATACGCACACACATAGTGTCAACTCACAGTAAAATCGATGGCAACCACTAATCTGAGTTGAAGCCCCCCTCGTATATAGTCCAGCAAGGAATACTGCATGTCCACCCTGCACGCAGATAATGCTCTGTACACCTTCTAAAATAGCAAAAGAAATATACTGATACAGCACAAGCCTCCGTTATGGGAAACTTCTCAGGTAGTGACCAAAAGGAAACCTCCACAAATGGCTAAGACGTCGGTCCTACTGATACCGTTATGAGAAACTTCTCAGGTAAATACTCGAGCAAAAGGAAACCTCCACAAATGGCTAAAAAGTCGGTCCTACTGTTACCGTTACGGGAAACTTCTTAGGCAAATACTCGACCAATAGGAAACCTCCACAAATAGCTAAAAAGTCAGTCCTACTGTTACCGTTATGGAAACTTCTCAGGCAAATACTCGACTAAAAGGAAACCTCCACAAATGGCTAATAAGTCGGTCCTACTGATACTGTTACGGGAAACTTCTCAGGCAAATACTCGACCAACAGGTAACCTCCACAAAATGGTTAAAAAGTCGGTCCTACTGATACCGTTATGGGAAACTTCTCAGGCAAATACTCGACCAATAGGAAACCTCCACAAATGGTTAAAAAGTCGGTCCTACTGATACTGTTATGGGAAACTAATAAAATCTTCTCAGGCAAATACTCGACCAATAGGAAACCTCCACAAATGGCTAAGAAGTCGGTCCTACTGATACCGTTTTGGGAAACTTCTCAGGCAAATATTCGACCATACGGAAACCTCCACAAATGGCTAAAACATCGGTCCTACTGATACTGTTATGGGAAACTTCTCAAGCAAATACTCGACTAAAAGGAAGCTGCTTCAATCTCTAAATTAATGGTCGCACAAGAAGGGCCTGTTCATGAACCTTGAGCCTTAAAATTTAAAGCACAACACGTGAAGGAGGAGAGAATGAAGAGGATGATGATCGAGGGGGGGGGGGGGGGGAGAAGAAGAAGTGTAAGAAGAAGAAGAACTGGGAGAAGATGAAGAAGAAGAAGAAGCGTAGAAAGAAAAAGAAGAAGTGGGAGGAGAAGAAATTAAAAGAAGATTTTAAGAAGACAGTTGAAACTTGCGAATGATTGTTAAGTTCGACTTGTAATTTTCAATGTATTCATTATCACAACAATTTCTTAGGCGATAATAGTGTTTTACGCCCTCTTCGGCCTTTCGGCCATGTGGGGCATTGGGGGTTTACTTTTGGATACCTATAAAACTATTTCTTAGGATGAAAATGTATATTATATAAGTTCGTGCATAAGCGTTGCCCAGAGGCACTAATGCATCATACTGTCGAGTGGTTTATGTTCTTGCGCAGAGCGCTACGTTTGTGAAAAAAACCCTTGCCTCTGATCACCCTTTACCTGAACTGGTAGAACCTCAAGGTCCCAGCGGTTACGTCTTTCTTCTTGCTGTTCTCCTTCTTGGGACACAGCAGATGCAGCTTCTTGTAGTGACCGTCACTGAAACGAAACACAGAAGCAGGATACTTGAGCACGTAAGGGTGCAATGTACACACAGCAGAGGGGGCAGGTGCTACTCCGGCGGGTAGGGCTAGACTTTATTTATCGTGGAGATGCCTTGCCCAGGAAACATCACCACTCTCTCGGCCAAAGGTATCTGAGGACAAATGGCATTGGGGAAGGTCCCCAAAGGCCAACCCACCCCTTTGGCTGCAGCAGTAGAACCAGTGCAAAGGACCCCTCCCCTCCCCACCCGTTTGGAGAGTCAGTCTTCCACAAGAGGCTAAACTGTACCACGGTTTTCCAATACTGTAAAAAACACACACAAAAAAGCAAACACTACACATATTGTTATAATGTTAATGTTGACCTCCACTACAGTTTAAAGACACACTGACCCACCACGATTAAGTCCCTTGCTTTTTTTTGGGGGTAGCCGTGACCCACATACAGATGCCCCCAACTTCAAATTGAGGCTGCTCTTTAAAATGATGTCTCGTTTTCAATTTGGGGGCATTTGTATGGGAGTCAAACCTGGTCACAACAAGATTTCTTACCAGCTATAAGAGGGAAAACACGTGAAACCCGTGATTTTGACACGTGATCTGGTGGGTCTTTAATGTCAACCAGTGATAAAAGGCATTTGAGCAAAGGGCCAAAACTACAGCATAACGCGTTTCTGCAAACACACACACGGGCACAGAGACGGACAAGCGGAGAGAGAAACCACACATGCCCAACTCGGCACAAGACATGGCAAAGAACTATCAGAGACGTGCAAGTGACTTGAAAACAACAAACAAACAACAACAAAAACGTTCCATGTCTAATGCCATATAAATATATATCTGTCTCTTTGTGTCTGTCTGTCTATCTCTCTCCCAGAGAATCAAACCAAAAAATCATTATTTAGGCCCTACTTTCGGACTCATCGCGGTGGACTTAAGCCGACGTCACACACGTGCGCTAAATTGTATGGGGATGCGATCCGACTAGGCCACGTGAGTCATGATTCACGTGAAATATTTCCGTTTAAAAATAATTCTGCCATACTCCAGTAGACCCAATACATGAATTTCACGCGAATCATGACTCGCGTCGTCACAATCGCATCGCATTCAGATCCGATTCGCGTGAATGTGTAGCAGGCCCTTTAAAGGGAAAACAACCGATCCCAGGGATCGGGTCGTTCTGGCCAAACATGTTTGCGCACGCTCAGCGCCTCCCCTCTTTCGGAAATAAACGGGACTTTCGGAAATAAACCTTGAAACCATAGTCCGGCCGTGCCTTTAAGCAGGATGATTCACGATGAAGGCAAGCCTTTATTATTGAAACTAGCGCTCCGCGCAATCGCTTCGCCTCGACCACCTGAGAGCACCGCACCGCAAAGACATACATTTCGCCCCGCCCGCAAAACGCAGCCCACGGCGGACAGACAGACACAGAGCATGAAGTTTTATAAATAACTGTATTGTCCCAATCTCTTACTTTTGCAGACGGTTCAGCTCACGGAGGGTGATGGTGGCTTTCCCGGTCATCTCAAAGGTTGAACCAGGACCACCTCTGTCAAAAAACAACCCAACATCAATTAAACCATTTTATTAGGTCCACAGTACATGAACAAACATAGATAATAAACATATCAGCAGCAACAAGCTAGAAGCTTATACTGTGCCATCTTTACATAGAAACATATGGTTCGACGACTGTTGAACACAGATAAAGTTATTGATGAACTCTCTCTCTCTCTCTCTCTCTCTCTCTCTCTCTCTCTCTCTCTCTCTCCCTCTCTCTCTCACGCATGCACATCCACACACAAGCACAATAGGTCTACATATATCACCACTCTTCACTCTGAAAAGCTTTTCTAAGTAAAAGACACGAATACTTTAACAGTTTTAAACATACACAATAAATATATACTATTTCTAACCGATCTAAAGCCCCCACCCTCCCCCTTTTATGTAATCTCTCTAATAAAATTTTTAATAATTTTATTGCTACTCCCCAGATACGCGAAAGCATGGTAGGGACTATAAACTCCCAGAAGAAGAAGAACACGGATACGAAGCAAACCGTTACCAAGGGGCACTTTAAAGATATCTAAGGTGACTTTTTTGTTTTCATTTGTATCTCCCCCCCTCCTCTTTATCACACTCTCTCATACTTTTGTTCGTACTACAACACTTTAAAATGGAGCATCCCCCGAAGACGGAGTGTGGCTGTACACGTGGCGGGGTAATCAAACACGGTCACACACGTAATGTTCTCATCCCTCATCCTAGCTGTTGCACCTGTACCATACTGTCCATAGTGTTCCAAGTGCTTCGGCTGTTGGGATGATCCCTGGAGTCTTTAAGCCAGGAAACGACAACAGTGAACACCAACAACAGAAATGGAGCAGGTATTATTGCATTCACGGAAAAAGGAAACGGCACGCCCTCCTATCCATCTTCAACATCAAATGTAGGCCTATCACATAACCCGTTAACTCATAGAGGAGGTGAGATTAGCGTCCAATCAGTCAGACACCCTTATGGACGGTAAGCATTAACTCCTCTAGCGCCATGTATTTTATGATGTGGTTGTCCGTTGCATCTCTCAACCAAGAGGGGAGTAACAACATTTTTTTCAAACGCGCATGTGTTTTTCTTTTAACGGGAAAATAAAAATAGACAAACGCTTGGCAGGGTAGTTGGCAGCGAATGCCTTTGCATTTGGTGGGAGTGTAGAGTGATGTAAGCTTACTGGGCGAATACATATTATATTCGCCCATGAAGCTAGAACAGTTAATAACTATTTGACACCAAGGTGGTTAAAAAAGAGACACAATATTATTCCACCAAGTATACAAAACACAGTCCTCCTTGGCAGAGGTATAATTATTAGGTTACACCAGGCAACGCATACTAACGTGAAGTTCATGTGCCAGCAGGAGAACTGCAGGGGGCGGTCCCAGTCGTCGTTGCATAGTCGTTGAACGGAGATCTCAAACGGTCGCCACCTAAGCGAAGAAAGCAACGAGGTTTGATATTGGACAGTTTTTTTGTGTACAATTCAATCAGATTGTACAACTCAATTGCAGTCTGTTTCATTTTTTTGTACAACTCAATGTTTCAGTTCTTCTTCTTCTTCGATCGCTCAGACAGTTTCCTGTCAATTATGAGCGCAGATGCGTCATGCTGCCGTTATGCAGTAACGACTGTGACCCTCAAATATCTGCACCTGCTCTTAAGGCTCAGCTACACGTCAACTAAAATCGTACGACTTTACGATACAATTCCATCACGTGGTCTCGAAGCGCGAATCACATTTTGTTCGTACAATTGTACGATTTTAGTTGACGTGTAGCCAAGCCTTTAGCGCCGAAGCCAGTAGCCATTGGTTGGCCTTTGGGAACACTCTCCAACTCTGTTTTTAGTCCTCTTGCCCGAGAGAGTGATGATGTGTTATACAATTGTGGTGGTACCATAGCCGATGAGGTTTAACCGAGGCGTGGTTACTGCTACACATATCTGTATTATTAAAAAATCGGGACTTTACTGGTTTAGCACTGCCTCCGGGCATTGCCTCCAGTATTGTTCCCACCATCTTTGTATTCACAAATGCCCCACATGGCCGAAAGGCCGAAGAGGGCGTAAAACCTATTTTCATCACACGATTGATGATGTACCCTGGGCAAGGCCTCTCTGCTGTAAACAAATTCCATCCCAGCCTTCCGAAATAGCAGCTGCCTCCTCTGATACGTGAAAGTCATAGTAAAAAACAACAACCCACCACTCGACAGATTGGCATACCATACCGATGCCCCTTATTATACAATCAGATACATGTATGCAAGTCTAAACCAGGGCGTGGCCCCTTTCCTCTCACAGTCTATAAGAGGCTACGTCTAATTAGACGTTAAACCAACCAGAGAGAGAGAGAGAGAGAGAGAGAGAGAGAGAGAGAGAGAGAGAGAGAGAGAGAGAGAGAGAGAGAGAGAGAGAGAGAGAGAGAGAGAGAGAGAGAGAGAGAGAGAGAGAGAGAGAGAGAGAGGGCGTGGCTGCGAGTTGGGATTTCGAGAATGAGCGGCGTGGGAGCAACGCCACTGTTCGGCTCAGTAGATGGGACAGCAAAAAACAAAAACAAAAAAAACCTAAAAAACCCAATAGGACCTATGTATCATTGTATGCCAGTCTGTTGTTTCCCACTACGACTTTCACATGGCAGAGCCAGAGGAAACGGTAACAATTCTGGAAAGTTAGGCTAAAATGTGTGCATAGTGGACCGTGCTCCGCGGACATCCTCACTTTCTCGTCCAAAAGGACTGTTAGACAGCTGGCGTTGTGGACGTTCCCCAAAGGCATACAATCCCCTTTGGCTGCAACACTAAGAACCTCTGCAAACGCTGTCTAAATTGATAAATAAAAACACAAAAACACGAACGAGAAGAAGAAGAAGAAGAAGAAGAAGAAGAAGAAGAAGAAGAAGAAGAAGAAGAAGAAGAAGAAGAAGAAGAAAACACAAAAAGACACACGAATAAAACTTCGAGGAACGCACAGACAGACAGATGGACAGACGGACTGACAGACCGATCAGCGGACAGAGAGCAAGAAAGAAGGACAGACATTTAGGTAGCCCGTGGTACAGACCAGGGGTGTCTGGTCTTGGACAGCACCTCGGTGCGGAAGACAGGGTGGAAGCTGATGCTGTCTATAGATCTGCCCACCTCAAGGAAAATGTCTGGCTGCAACACACATACGTACACGCACACGCACATACAGAGACAGAGACAGACACACCATACACACACGCATTCATAAACACATACACACAAGCACACACACACAGACAGAGACAGACACACCATACACACGCATTCATAAACACATACACACAATCATAAGCGCACACACACACACATATACACACGCGCGCACGCAAGCCATCTACGCAAAGATATACACGGACACAGACAGACAGACAGACAGACAAACAGACACACACACACACACATGCATTTGTGAGTTAGGGAAAGAGCAGTTTTAAGCAAGAAAAGGGTGAAGAGAAAATGTGGGAATTCCACTGTGTGTCACCCATTCTCCATCGCATATGTCCACTTAGTAAGACTGCATAATGATAATATGCACAATTAACAAAACCAGACAATTGGGCCCAAAATTCAAGTTCAGTTGTGTCGACTTCACAATTGGGATCGCTGAGAGGAACAGAAGATGAAAAAAGAAGGAGAAAAAAAGAAGGCGACAAGAAGAAGTTGATGATGATGAGGAGGATGAAGTTTCTGCTCTGCTTGTTGTTGCTTCAGTTATGTCATAGTTGTTCATGTTGATTTGGAAAATAAAACATTTAAACCAGGATGAAGTTTCACACAAATGTGTCCAAATCCTGGCCTCATGCCTCCGCTCATGATTCTATGTCTATACAATGTTAGCGAGAAAATAACGGTTTCTTTATCAATTGAAAACGAAGAAAAACAGGAGCCTTTTGTGACTCACATGCCTCCGTAGGTCTGTATAGACACTTCATTACACGCACACACACACACACGCACGCACTCTCTGTTTTTTTTACTCGAAATTTTTAAATTTAGAGCTACATTTGAATAGTAATTGTAGCAGCAGCGATGAAGAAGATCAGGTTTAAAGACCCACCAGATCCATGAGTGAAAATCACGTGTTTCCCTCTCTCGCTGGTAAGATATCTTATTTTGACCAGGTTTGACTCCCATATGTATGCCCCCCAATTGAAAACGAGACAGGGACTTTAAAGAGCAGCCTCAATTTGAAGTTGAGGGCATTTGTATATGGGTCACAATAAGTCATTTACCCAGAAAAAACAAGGGATTTAATATTGCTGGGTCAGTGGGTCTTTAAAATCCTCTCGGCTGCAGTGAGACGAAAACCATTAACCAACCATCTTACATAATGGATATTCATAAACAGCAGCAGCGAAAGCAAAATATTTGTGTACAGATTATTTACCTTTCGTTGCAGGAATCCAATTTTCTTCATCTTGTGACCCACTACGTGAAACTGCACTTTACTGCGCGTGGGTCTCACGACCTCTGACGTCACATACAGCGTACCACGTGGTTTGGGATCCCCTGCACGTGACACGGACGAATTATCATGTCATAGTGTATGATGCTGACATTATTTGGCCACTCAGTTAACCCTAAGTACACTGATACAGCTTTGATCATTGAGAACAGATCTGTAGCTTTCCATAACAATTATACCAGCTGGTGTGAGAGACTTAATTCGGAAGATTCAAATTCCGAAGTGAGCCTACTAGCAATTACTAATTTGGAAAAAGAAGGCACGACATGGTTCATTAAATGTTTTTTTCTCTCTACATTAAATCATGCATACAACTAACATACAAGAAAACAAACGAAAACGTTACAAAAGAATACATGAGGTGAATAGGGCATCCGTACAAATAATACAAAACTGGCGATGGTCTAAACGATTCATCAACGCATAACGGATCAGCCATGATTTCAGTTTGTATACGAGCAAAGAAAAGCATCTAATAGAGAATATAAACGTATGGTCCCATTTACAGCTTTTCTTCTTCTTCTTCTTCGATCGCTCAGTTTCTTGTCAATTATGAGCGCAGATGTGTCATGCTGTCGTTATGCGCCTAAGAAATAATTAGGCCCAGTATGTCCGACTTCGGCTGGAAGAAATCTTTTTGACAGTGTTTCTTGAAAAAAGGCAGGAGAATGGACCGGACAGGCAGAAATATAGTAGATGACAGCAAACAGAGGGAAAAGGCAGAGTCAAAGAGAGTGACAGATTAGAGGAAGTTACAAGCACAGAACTTCCAGAAGGTGGGGGAACTATTTTATTCAAAAGACCCCTGGTATCCCCACGGGGGGGGTCTTGATTTCAGATCAAGGAATGTAAGGATATGAATATCATAGGGGAAGACGGGGTAAAAAGCGCATGGGCGGGTAAGAAGCCCACCCCAATTATCTCATGAAATAAAGAAAATTTCAGTCAAATTTGCCCATGAGACGAATGCTAGACATTAACGCTCGTCTCATGGGCAAAATGAGACTGAAATTTGTTTCATTTCATGAGATAATTGGGGTGGGCTTCTTACCCGCCCATGCGCTTTTTACCCCGTCTTCCCCTAACATGCGATACAACCACACCCTTTTACGGTCATTTCCTGTTACGACTGACCTAGTCTTTCAACATTGGTTACCTTAGCCTGTATCTGGGGCCAATAATAAAGTAAGAGAGAGAGCTGTGTGATAAAACTGTTTTCTACAGCAATAGCATTGTAACGCTTTGAATTTTGTGCACAAGTACGACTTTTAAGGGCCAGCCACACGTCCACTAAAATCGCACGACTGTACGATACGATTCGATCACGCTATTTCGATGCGCCAATCACATTTGTTCTTGGAGACCACGTGATCGAATCGTATCGTACAGTCGTGCGATTTTAGTGGACGTGTGGCTGGCCCTTTATATTAGCAGGAATTTGCACTGGGTGCTGCAGCCAAGGGGATTTGTTGGTCTTTGGAGGAATCTTAACCACCGTCAACTGTCTTAAGAGTCGTGTTGGCTGTGAAAATGGGGATGTTGCCTAGTCAAGACTTCTTCACTTGAAACAAAGTTTATTCCAGCCATCAAAATAGTAGCCCCCCCCCCCCCCCCCCCCCCCCCCGTGGCTACTGAGAAGCCCCAGTCGCACACAACTCGAACTGACCAGCACACACCTCGAACTGACCAGCACACACCTCGAACTGACCAGCACACAACTCGAACTGACCAGCACACAACTCGAACTGACCAGCACACACCTCGAACTGACCAGCACACAACTCGAACTGACCAGAACACAACTCGAACTGACCAGCACACACCTCGAACTGACCAGCACACAACTCGAACTGACCAGCACACAACTCGAACTGACCAGCGCACAAAGAGACTGACCGGGCACTCGCAGAGTGCGTGTGGTGGTCACCGTGGTCTTGCCATCCTCCATCAGCTCGGACAGCTTCACCTCCACTGACCCCACGAAGTCATGCTGCCTCAAGTCGTTCGACCTGAAAACAGTGCAAGTTTTCATTATAAGTCTAACAGTTGGTATATATGCACCTGTTTAAAAGAAATGTACTGTCCAGAATATTCTTTGGACTATACCTCAACCCTTTCACCGCCAGCCATATTTCAGCCAACCATGTCCATTAAAATTACTCGTGTTAGAGAACAAAAAACAGATGCAGTATTGGGGTTTCTTCTGTGATACATATCTATAAAATAAAGTCTATCTTTACTTCCCAAATCTAAGACAATAGGGTCTTTGGATAATAGACCCCAATTTGATGCCTTTTAGTGACATAGGTGTTAAATCACTGTGGTGCTAAGATGCGACTTTGGCAGTGAAAGGGTTAAACCTCCACCAAATTTCACGAAATCTTCTTAGTAACTTTTTTCTGAGTGCATTGTTTCATACTAAGCCAATCAAAGAGAATCCTCGACCCCAGAAAAAAAGAAAAAAGAAAAAAGAAACCCCCCAAAAGACAGAAAGATTGCTTCCCGGCGGAGGTTTGAACAATGCTCAGGAAAGGCCGTGGGTTGTGTACTATTATTATGCACAGCATTATATATTGTTCAAACAATGTCGCATTTTGTATGACAGTAAAACATGAGCACCTTAACAAGGTTTATTACAACGTAAAGCAAACATCAACTGCTTTATTGACTTCTACAAGAAGTGATTGAAGTGTGTGTGTGTGTGTGTGTGTGTGTGTGTGTGTGTGTGTGTGTGTGTGTGTGTGTGTGTGTGTGTGTGTGTGTGTGTGTGTGTGTGTGTGTGTGTGTGTGTGTGTGTGTGTGTGTGTGTGTGTGTGTGTGTGTGTGTGTGTGTGTGTGTGTGTGTGTGTATTAAGACAACAAAAAGTATATCCCCGTCGTGTGTGTGTGTGTGTGTGTGTGTGTGTGTGTGTGTGTGTGTGTGTGTGTGTGTGTGTGTGTGTGTGTGTGTATTAAGATAAAAAAAAAGTATAGCCCCGTCGACAACAAAGGCCAGTGTGTGTGTGTGTGTGTGTGTGTGTGTGTGTGTGTGTGTGTGTGTGTGTGTGTGTGTGTGCGTGTGTGTGTGTGTGTGTGTGTGTGTGTGTGTGTGTGTGTGTGTGTGTGAAAATGTGTGTGTGTGTGTGTGTGTGCGAATGTTCAGCGCTTCAGTGTGCGTACGCGCATGTACACGTATGCGTGCATGCACGTGTGCATAAACATGCGCGCACCTGCTGTCGATGTCGTAGACAGAGAACATGAGTTGTTGCTGCACGGTGTCATTGTATTCCACCACGAAGGACTCCACGAACTGAAACAATCATTGAACAATAAGTTGCATAACTCGGCCTCTGCAAAACACGAAAGTTTAATGGCCAACTTAGGACGATAATTTGACCGCCAGGGGGCAGTTAAACCTGTAGGGGCTTAGCGCGTGATATTCTTAGTTGGGTGTAGTGAGAGAGAGAGAGAGAGAGAGAGAGAGAGAGAGAGAGAGAGAGAGAGAGAGAGAGAGAGAGAGAGAGAGAGAGAGAGAGGGGCTCATCTCCCCCCATCTCTCTCTCTCTCTCTCTCTCTCTCTCACACTACGCCCAACTAAGAATATAACGCGCTAAGCCCTTACCGGTTTGACTGCCCCATGGCGGTCAAATTATCGCCCTAAGTTACACATAGAAATAAAAAGAATAAAGCACAAACCAAAGTGCTGTAAAAAGTTATATAGGTGAAATCCCGCTTAGCTGAAGTTAAAAAACAAAAGAGGAGAAAATCAACATCAAGCTTAGTGGTTTTAAGAGAAGAAGAATATTTCGGCGAACTTGTGCAATAGTCAACCCCATCAAGTTTACGATTCTCAATCTCAAAGTATGGTTCTTTCGGTTTTATGAAAATGATCTTAGGCTGATCCTAACCCAATCCTTTTACCCAAAAAATGGCAGAATATTACTTCTCAGTGAAACGTTTCAAAGCGAAAATTTGAGGGAGTGTGGGCTGGGGTGGGGTGGGTTGACTAATATACAAGATAGCCATTATTTCTTCCCTGGTTATCTCTAATATATTTTGTCTAGATTAACCAATGTGTATCTTATTTTACGTGGAACATCTAAACATAGAGAATAGTTGATTTTATAAAGAATGTTAGAATGTTAAAAAATGAAATACAGAAATTAGATCATAATATTAAAAAAATGAAGAAGATTTAAACCTTTGCACTCAATCATAAACAATGCGCTCATCAAGCGTAGCTTTCACCAAGCGTCCGCAAGTTACAGCATGAGCAGCGCTTCATATCTTGTAATTGTCTCCATATATTGATATTGATGTTGCATGTTACTCATGTGCCTAGTCACAAAAAAGTTAAAACCAACGCTAAAAAAAAGAAGACCCCACAAAACCTAATATGTTTTTCCAAGAACAAGCACTGTAACAATTTAACAATTACCATAACTACTGGAGTTTCAACGGCAGAGTTCATTGACTGAAATACAGGAACATGTATAAGACAAAACAAACATGCGTATAAGTCGACACACAGACAACACACACAAACACTCTAATATCATACGTGGTGGATAGACGTTAAATGACAGACAGACACACACTTCTAATATCATACGTGGTGGATAGACGTTACATGACAGACAGACACACACGTGCGCGCGCGCACAGACACCACCACCAACAACAGTAGTCCTGTACTTTGCTCATTAGCATACATATAAAGCTTTTTTTCTGGCCACTGTTTGCGTGATAACTAAAAGTGTTTGTTGTAGGTTGTTGTAGGCAAGGCGGAGAAAACCAACATGTAGGTTTACCATTAATCAGGCTACGATTCCGAATACTGCTTTGGGGTCGTTCTTTGAAACAAACCTGTCTTAGGTGTGCACGTACAAACACACAAAGAGTTATAAATTTAAATTTGTATATTATTTTGGTATATTGAAATTCGGGTCACAGAGACTTGCAGCGCCTCTGTGAAATTCAGGGTGAGGCTGCTCTCACACCCGAAAAGAGCGAATTTGGCCATACCAGGCAGCGGTATTTCTCCCTGCTCTTACCGACTTTCAACTGCCGTGGGATTTTTACGTGCGTAAAGCGCACGGGTGAGACTAGTTTTAAGTCTCTGTCCGAAGGACTCGACGTTCAGATCGATTTTCCTGTCAAACTAGAAAGAAAGGGCGAGGCATTACATTTGGCAGGCGAACGTCTTAACCACTCTGCCACCCTTCTCCCTGTATATGCTAGTAGATTGTAGAAGCTAGTAAGACAATAGTCCTACGAATCGCAAAGTTAGTTGCAAAGCCCTCCCATCCCACTCCAACCCCTCTCTTTCTGACATAGGAAGGTTGAACTACACCCGTCATACAAATTTAATATTGTTTCCTTTCTGCAGCCACATCTCTCTAGGCGATAATTTCTGTCCTCTCTATAATGTCCTTTTTTCACACAAGGAATATTTGTTTTCAGTGCTTTGTTGTTTACATGTTTTCTCAGAAACTCATAGGGAGTGAAATTATTTTTTCAGTTCTACACGCATCTACAGATAATGCGTGCATGGTTTTTTTCCCTTCCACCAGCATCTATGTGACGTGGAAACTGCTTTTGTCTTTTAGCAAATAAGAAGCTATAATGACAGTGTCTTAGATCCCCCGAAGTCGGAGTGTGGTTGCCCACATGGCGGGGTAATCAAAAACGGTCACACACGTAATGTTATCACCACTAGTTGGTGCATTTGTACCATAGTGTTCAATTGCTTCGGCTGTTGGGATGATCCCTGGAGTCTTTAAGCCAGGGAACGACAACAACAACAATGTCTTAGGACATTTCTAAGTCTGTTCATGTGTTTCCTTTCCTCTTGTGACAGCTAGATGATGTGTGCAAATAATTGAAAACAGATGTCTTGTGACTGCAGTATCTTGGGGTTGACTACTGTATCTTGGGGCTGACTACTATGCATTGGGGTCCACTACCGTACCTTGAGGATGATTGCTATGATCTGGGGTTGACTAGTGTACCTTGGGGTTTTCTACTGTACCTTGGGGTTGACTAGTGTACCTTGGGGTTGACTACTATACTTCGTGTTGACTATTGTACCTTGGGGTTGATTACTACACTTCATGGTTGACTACTGTACCTCGGGGTTGATTACTATACTTCATGGTTGACTATTGTACCTCGAGTTGATTACTATACTTCATGGTTGACTACTGTACCTTGGAGTTGATTACACTTCATGGTTGACTACTGTATATCGGGGTTGATTACTACACTTCATGGTTGACAACAATACAATTGGGGTTGATTACTATACTTCATGGTTGACTACTGTACCTTGGAGTTGATTACTATACTTCATGGTTGACTACTGTACCTTGGAGTTGATTACTACACTTCATGGTTGACTACTGTACCTTGGAGTTGATTACTATACTTCATGGTTGACTACTGTATATCGGGGTTGATTACTATACTTCATGGTTGACAACAATACAATTGGGGTTGATTACTATACTTCATGGTTGACTACTGTACCTTGGAGTTGATTACTATACTTCATGGTTGACTACTGTACATCGGGGTTGATTACTATACTTCATGGCTGACAACAATACAATTGGGGTTGATTACTATACTTCATGGTTGACTACTGTACCTTGGAGTTGATTACTATACTTCATGGTTGACTACTGTATATCGGGGTTGATTACTATGCTTCATGGTTGACTACTGTATATCGGGGTTGATTACTATACTTCATGGTTGACTACTGTATATCGGGGTTGATTACTATGCTTCATGGTTGACTACTGTACCTTGGGGTTGATTACTATACTTCATGGTTGACTACAATACCTTGGGGTTGGTTACTATACTTCATGGTTGACTACAACACCTTGGGGTTGATTACTATACTTCATGGTTGACTACAATACCTTGGGGTTGATTACTATACTTCATGGTTGACTACAATACCTTGGGGTTGATTACTATGCTTCATGGTTGACTACAATACCTTGGGGTTGATTACTATACTTCATGGTTGACTACAATACCTTGGGGTTGATTACTATGCTTCATGGTTGACTACTGTACCTTGGAGTTGATTACTATACTTCATGGTTGACTACAATACCTTGGGGTTGATTACTATACTTCATGGTTGACTACAATACCTTGGGGTTGATTACTATACTTCATGGTTGACTACAATACCTTGGGGTTGATTACTATGCTTCATGGTTGACTACAATACCTTGGGGTTGATTACTATGCTTCATGGTTGACTACAATACCTTGGGGTTGATTACTATGCTTCATGGTTGACTACAATACCTTGGGGTTGATTACTATACTTCATGGTTGACTACAATACCTTGGGGTTGATTACTATGCTTCATGGTTGACTACAATACCTTGGGGTTGATTACTATGCTTCATGGTTGACTACAATACCTTGGGGGTGATTACTATGCTTCATGGTTGACTACTGTACCTTGGAGTTGATTACTATACTTCATGGGTGACTACAATACCTTGGGGTTGATTACTATGCTTCATGGTTGACTACAATACCTTGGGGTTGATTACTATGCTTCATGGTTGATTACTATACTTCATGGTTGACCACAGTACCTCGGGGTTGACTACTATACTTTATGGTCGACTAGTGTACCCTGGGGGTGGCCACTGTACCTTGGGGTTGAGAGTGTTTCGGATGGCCTCGGTCCTGGCGAACTCCTTCCACTGGCCGAACTGGCGGACGAAGAGCACGCACATGGGGTCAGTCTTGGTGAAGATGTCCAGGTCAGCCAGGTCCTTGCACCACACCAGCAGCTCCACAGTACCGCTGCTGGACTCCCTCTGACCATGGCCTGGCCGGTTCATCATCCCCCAGTCTTGACCACCGGTCGCTGACACGTCGTTATAGAATTCCTTGACTGACTGGCCACCGGGTGAGCGTACGGAATGCTCAGCCTTGTTCAGTGTTCGTTATTTTAAACGTCATTTGCGGGTTTTAGATTGGCTTTCTTTTTTTCACTTGTTAAGACTGCTTTAATCTGAAACATGTAAAAAAGAAAAAGAAAAAGAAAAAGAACACGCACACGGACGTACGCAAGCATGCGCGCACATACACACACGCTCACGCACAGACACACACACACACACGCACATTGTATAGGCACATTCATAGGTCTAAATATTTTACTAGTTCACATCCTGCATACACATTTAGACACACACACACACACAGACAGATACACACACACGCGCGCGCACACATATACACACACACACGCGCGCGCGCACACACACACACATATACACACAGAGGGAAGGATGAGAAAAAAAGCTTTGTCAACTTACTATTTAACCCTCAATAAATATAATCTTGAATTGACTTGACTTATCACACGCACGCACGCACGCACGCACGCACGCACACACGCACGCACGCGCACACACACACACACACACACACACACACACCTCGTCCACTTTGCGTAAATTCATTAAGATTTTAGAGCTACCCCAAGCTCGGATATTTCAGTTCCACCCGACTGCCACTAACTCGCCTGAGTCTAGAAACAGCGTTATTGAAAGGGTCTAAAATGACACTTACGAATCATTTATAATACATTGAAAATGTGAAGATAATGGACTAGCTATGGATCCCCCATTTCGTTGTGAATGACACAACTGAGACACAAGCAGACACGACAAGGCAACGTGGTAGTTTATACACCCCCCGCATGTTTATGACTCTCATTCTCAAAATCTGGTTCTTTCAGATTTATGACAATGACCCTAGACTGATTCTAACCAGGGCTCCCAATCGTCCCGCAAAACAAGGGGTCCAAGGGACTCCTTCACTTACAGAATAGAGGGTCCTAGAGGAGGAATAGAGGGTCCCAGTGGCATTGCGAATGCTAAAACGATTTTTGTTAGTGCATCCCTGGGACCCCCTGCACATTCTTTTAGAGGGTCCTGTAGAATTTTAGTGCTTCATAGACCCCCAAATGGGGGTCCATGGGAGCCCTGCTAACCCTATCCCTTTTCTGATAATGTTGCTTCTCAGTGAAAATGTTCAATGCGAAATTTTGATGAGGGGGTGTCTAAACTTCCTATAACTACTGTCGGGAGATGATGATGGTAATGGACATGACAATAATAATAATGGACATTTATGGCGCTTAATTAATCAAAGAACAAAAGCCCTAAGCTCTCACAATCATCAAACAAAAGAATGTGAAATAATACAATGAAACAATAAAAAATAAAAAATACCGCCACCCAAACTTACACAAACACGCACGCCCACCACACACACTTCCCTAAACACACGTGCGAATGCATACACACACGCGCACACGCACGCGCGCACGCACGCACACGCACACACACACACACACCGGTTCAAAGGAAGACTCTAGAACTACAGGGAGAGATAAATTATAAGAACGTTTATGAATAAGATCAGACCATAAAGAGTTCGACAGGAGAAAAACGAACAGAAAGAAATACGGAAGAAAGAATGCCAGTAGGAATAATGAGAAAGAAAGTGGAAGAGAATTTAGAGTATTGATGGTTGAATAAGGAAGTTATTTGATCTATAAAATTTCAAGATTTTTCTGTATTAGTATTACGCATCGCATGATGCTTTGCTTTAAAGTTACTCGCTGAAAACCTATTCTTATTAGGCCTACAAAATGATGTAAAACGCCCCTCTGGGTATTTATGGATGAACACGCATATGCGCGCGCGTGTGTGCGTGTGTGTGGTGTGTATGTGTGCGTGTGTGTGTGTGTGTGTGTGTGTGTGTGTGTGTGTGTGTGTGTGTGTGTGTGTGTGTGTGTGTGTGTGTGTGTGTATGTATGTGTGTGTGTGTGTGTGTGTGTGTGTGTGTGTGTGTGTGTGTGTGTGTGTGTGTGTGTGTGTGAGAAAACCCCACATAAATCACACTGCATAATTTTTAGCGAAACAACGACCCCAAAACATCAAATGTATGTTCAGTGCATATTTAACCCTATTTGTGTTTGTATCCTACCATGTTGATAGTATAAAAAAAGAAACAAAAATCAGATTTCATTGATTTCTTCATAAAAAAAGCAATTTCACAGATTGGGCGTAACATGTTAAGTGTATGTTGGTCAACACAGGTATTTGTTTGTAGCAATATTGTACGAATAAAGCAATGTTTCCAGTTAACCGTCCGCATAGCTTTAGCGATGAAACGTTGTGTGGGAGAGCTCGAAGGTCTAGACAATAAACCTTATTATGCTTATACTGGTCGGCACGATGAGTAGCTTCAGAGGATAGACGTCAAGCATCTTGGACAGTCGAGAGCCACGTCAGTATATCAACTGGACATAGGAAGTCTTGACCGCACTTTCTCAAGCATGCTCTGGCATACAAATATTACCATTCACACCTTTAGACATATACATAAACAACAGGCATATATACGCACACACACGCGAACACATCCTTTAATTATACACAGGTGTGCGCGCACAGGCACACAGACACAGACAGATAGAGACACACACATAGATTCACGTACACATGTATGCACACATACAAACACACACACGCAACAACTCACAAAGACAACATGTGATGTTGTCAGCAACAGACATTCACAAATGACAACATTTTGCTTAATTGATGAAATACCCAAATTTTGCGTACAAATGTTATGAGATAAAATGAAGAACTCGCGCTCTTATAATTTCCATAACTTTTCGATTTTTTTTTAGTTTGCTTGACTTTTTGTGTGTTAACCCCCAAAAAAAAAAAAAAAAAAAAAAAAAAAAATCAAAAAAAAAATCGTGTGAGATCGTTTACTGGATGTTGTGGAAGATTTGGGTAAGTTAAAATCATTTAAGTAGGTTGTTTTGTTAATTGGAAATATTCAGTTACATAAAAAAATATCTCTGTTTGAAAGAAAAAGATCTACACTTATAAATATTTTAGATTATGTTTTTGTTGGTCCGATTGCTCAAAGCATTACAAGCAGATTTAATTTGAGGACATTTTGTAGCCATTAGGATAACTTCACAACTTTGTATGTAGTTAATTGGTGTCACGCTGTTCTCGTCGGAACAGTCTCTCTCTCTGTCTCTCTCTGTGTGGTGTGTGCGTCCGTGTGTGTGTGTGTGTGTGTGTGTGTGTGCGTGTGCGTGCGCGTGTGCGTGTGTGCATATGTGCGTGTTTGTGTGTGAGTGTGTATGTGCGCGTGTGTTTGTGTGTGTTTGTGCGTGTGTGTGTGCGTGTGCGTGCGTGCGCGCGCGTGTGTGATTCTCATGTAGCCTGGCTCCTTAACGAATGCAAAGCTGCCTTAGACCATAATCTCGCCAATCTTGTGATAATCCGTATCGACTCCCTTGTGGAGGTTTCGCACTATGTCCTTAATACTCTGGCTTCATGTAATGGTTTTAGTTCGTAAAATAAGCACACGGGCCAACACAAATGTGCATATATACACCCAAAACAATGTGAAAACAATCTTTCTTATTTCACACAATGGGACATACATGGGGTGTAGACTATAGGGGAAGACGGGGTAAAAAGCGCATGGGCGGGTAAGAAGCCCACCCCAATTATCTCATGAAATAAAGAAACTTTCAGTCAAATTTGCCCATGAGACGAATGCTAGACATTAACGCTCGTCTCATGGGCAAAATGAGACTGAAATTTGCTTCATTTCATGAGATAATTGGAGTGGGCTTCTTACCCTCCCATGCGCTTTTTACCCCGTCTTCCCCTATCTACGCAGGCCAGGTCTTGTTTCCCTATTCTCTGTCACTGCTTTGGGTTGTTTTGACAGCCCAGCGGGTCAAGACGGCTGTATTTTAAATCCTTATGTCAACGGTCATAATTCATCGATCACGGATCCTACTTTCTCTACGTCAGTCTGTTTCTCTCTCTCTCTCTGTGTCCCTCCCACTCTAACTCCCACTGTCTGTCTCTCAAATAATAAAAACTATAAACAACAGGCTTGTTTATAGCACCAGGTTGTAGACTTTGTAAGTTGAAAATTCGTGCTTTCAAACAAAGGGTGTACGTGAGTCTTTGACCAAGAAATAACAAAAACTCGACACTGTTAATTTTGCCGACATTTTCCACTGTGAATGCCTTTCTTCTTTCCTCTTTCCGTCGTAATATGTGTAAGCTTACGCTCCTGTACTGTGCCTGCAGACGCCTTGTGTAACGAGCGAATATTTGGAAAGGTAAGAGAAGGATCAATGAGACAAGGAAAGAGAGAAAACGGGAGGGAAACAGAAAGATAAATGAAATTTAACAGCCCACCTGACAAAAGTCTGGCAAGCTGCTATAATAATTTTGATAAATTATTTGTCCAGTAGATAGTTCTGCTATTGGCCACTGCAACTAGGGTTATTAACGCCTTTGACAGCGAGAGTTAAGCCCTTGTTGGTCAGTATCCAACAGGGAAT
>JAGGCT020001345.1:42500-50000 GCA_017654935.2 Phymorhynchus buccinoides
CACACACACACGCGCGCGCGCGCGCGCGCGGGTGTAGAGAGAGGAAGACAGAGCAAAATTTGAAGTGAATGTGGACCTAGCGGCTCCGGAGATATATAGACACGTGTACACGTCAACACGTGGTCATATAGACACGTGGACACATAGATATAGTGGACTGAATCACCGGCTTTTTTTGGCAAGTTAAAACTTGCTATTGCCAAGGCTTTTGTCAATGCTTTGGTTCGCTTGACATTTGACACTATGACAGACAGACAGACACACACACACACACACACACACGCGCGCGCGCGCGCGAGCGCACACACACACACATGGTGTACAGCAACACGCAGGCACAGACGCGCGCGCGCGTGCACACACACACAGAGAAGAGAAGAGAGAGAGAGAGAGAGAGAGAGAGAGAGAGAGTGTGTGTGTGTGTGTGTGTGTGTGTGCATGCATAAAGATTGACATGTTGAAGGACAGTTGTTTCCCTTTAGCTATAGCCTATTCGGTTGATCATAAACTTAGATTGGTATCACTCTTGCACCTACTCATTCATATGACTGTAGACACCCATCCACCGACACACGCATGCATAAATACACACACACGCACACACACATGCACGCGCGCATTCATGCGAGCACACGCGACACCCCTTGCAAGTCGTTCCTCTGAACAAAAACAATGAAATAAAGGCAAAACTAGCAGAACTAAGGTAAACGCCAAGGAAAAAGAAAAACAAGTGCAACGCCGAGCGGCTGCAAAGTTCCCTCGCAGCATCGCCGAGCTACTCCGAAATCGGAATGTGTCGGTTGTACACATACATAAAAACGCATCAAAACAGCACGTAACTACATAAAAACGCATCAAAACAGCACGTAACTGAATAGTTTTTTTTATATATAGCCTTGGGGTTCGGACCCGTGATTTGAGCGCGCGCGATCATGCGCACACGAGCGCACAGAAAAATGCATGACAACTGTGTTATATACCATTCATCAAGAAATGTTGTGAAAAAAACTGCATTGAAATACATGCAAAACTTCGCGAGATATTAGCGATTATGTGTTTCGGGGTTTGAACCCCGTAACTGGCGCGACCAGATGATAGACTGAATAGTGTTTGAGAAAAACGGACGAATAGATGATGATAGACGGACGGAAAAAACGGACGAATAGCCGGACGGACGGAGGCATGCCGGACGGACGGACACCGGACGGACGGACACCGGACGGACGGACGGACCAGACAAAAACAATAGCTCCCCGAACCTTCGGCTCGGGGACTAAAAAAAAGAGTCAAAGAAAGAAAACAGAACAATGATGAAAGTACTGGAAAATACGTCATGAGCACTTCCCTACGTCAAAGTTTCCATTCTAGACAATGCCACAAGAAAAGTGATAGGGGAGGACGGGGTATAAGCCCTCCCAATCTGGTACAAAAAGCCTCTACTAAAATTTTAATGGGTAAGCAAGAGGTTTGAAATCCATCAGAAGTGGACATGCTGCACTAAAACACACCATTTTTTGGGCGAACATTTGGTCAACTAATTTGATATATAGCACAAAAAAATTCTACGAAATCACACAAATTAAAATAGCCACAAATACAGTTCCATGCTGCGATAGGAGAATTAAAACGTTTCATGCTGTTAAACAGTGTTGTGCTTTTGTTGTAGATATTTTTTTTTACCAGAAGCTCCCCTACTGATAACCTTTTTGCCTGTCAATCCATGTAGGCAAAATGATGTTATTGACAAATCAAAACTTCTATGTAAAGGGCGCTGGTTGCATTAGAACATCAAGAGGGATACTTTTAAAGCTTATATTGACAGACTGACTCCAACAGGCATGTAATCTATTTTATAATTTGTTGTTGTTGTTGTACCCTGGCTAAAAGACTCCAGGGATCATCCCAACAGCCGAAGTACTTGAATACTATGGTACAAATGCACCAGCTAGGGATGAGAACATTACGTGTGTGACCGTTTTTTATTACCCCGTCACGTGGGCTGCTACACTCCGACTTCGGAGGATATTTCATAATTAAAAAGGGATATTCTCTCAAATGTTCTCGCTGAGCAAATGTAGGGGAAGACGGGGTAAAAAGCGCATGGGCAGGTAAGAAGCCCACCCCAATTATCTCATGAAATAAAGAAAATTTCAGTCAAATTTGCCCATGAGACGAATGCTAGACATTAACGCTCGTCTCATGGGCAAAATGAGACTGAAATTTGCTTCATTTCATGAGATAATTGGGGTGGGCTTCTTACCCACCCATGCGCATTTTACCCCGTCTTCCCCTAGGATTAAGAAGAGAGGCTTTACCCAAGGGAGGAGGGGGGGGGAGCTTATGCCCCATCCTCCCCTACAGGCTTTCCCTGTGAGTCCTCGTTCTGTTCCTCTCTGTCCCTTCTACTTCTAGACTATTATTTTACTAACGTTGTTAATTGGCTGGTCGCCTCACAATGGTCAAATTTTTCAGACTCTTTCTGCCGGGACTGTTTCTATTGGGAATGACCTTCTTTGCGGTCTGCATCTTTGTGTAAGTGTTGTGATTCGTTCACTTTAACTCAACCTGTTGTGTCTGTGACAAAAACGCAAAAAAGGCATTGTTTGTCTTGGTGTCTAGTGTCAGGAAGTATGGTGCTAAATTTATGTCTTCCCTTCTGTCCTTCCTTCCTTTTTCGCTTACCATGTCTTATTTCTCCCCTCCCACTTTCTTCCTACCTTTCTTTTTAGTTTTCCTTCCACTTTTTAACATACGTTTTGCTGTTGCTTTTCTTTTCTGATTACATTCACATGGATTCTGAACCGATCGAAGGTCTTGTTTGCCAAGACTTTGTTGTTTGACTTGGTATGGACAATCTTCTCACGGAGTGAGAAGTTATCTAGTCCCTTTGAACAGAAAAGAAGTTAAGAAATATAACTATACTTCAAAGTTGCACACAATCGTTTTAGAGCTACCAAAGGGCTTGTTTGATGGTTTCGGTTTTTAGATACATTATTTTACTTTCTCGAGTTTCTTATAGATATAGGCCGTAGTATTTGCTCATCTTTGATGGTTTGTCTTCATTGAGACTTAATTGCTATAATTATTATTTTTAATGTTTATATTCATTGATACTTGTCTTCATGTTGATTATTCTTTTATTCTTGTCTTGTCTTTAATGTGTATGTTTATCTGTAAGTTAGTGTTTAGGCTTTTGTTCAGCGTTTGAGCTCCCTGCAAAGGGAGTTAAGCGCTCTATAAATAACCATTATTATTATTATTATTATTATTATTTGCAGACTTCCTCACATCTTCAACATCAACAGCGCTTTGAATTGGCAGCCAAAGCCAGCGGAAAGCCTGGCCAAAGTAGAAACATCATCTAAACCAGACCACCATTTTGCCCTGACTGGACCAGACAAGTGCGTTACCTCAGCTCCCAAGCTTCAAGTCCCAAAGCCAAGTGGACCCACTGCAGGGCACAGTGCGATGGGATCGGTGCTGAAAACGTTAATCCGCGAACGCCAGCCCGTTCAGGTTTCACACCCTCTTATGAACAGCTCAGACCAGTCTTTAAGCTTAAAAAAGAGCGGCTTGATAATAGATGCCAATCATTTTTGGGGAGCACAAAGTGACGAGCTGACTTTCACCCCCACTTCAAAGCAATACGAAGCCAATGGAAAAGGGGAGTTCTCGGAAATCTACGTTTACCCCTTGCCTCGTGAATACGTCGACATTCAGCAGAATGAGCTCATTCGGCATTTTCAGAGCGCTGGTATGCACGCGAGGCAGGGATTGGGAGTGCGATACAAAACACGAGTCACGGAGATCGAAAGACGTTACCTGGTGTCTCCACCTCTGACTGACCTGGACTCTTGTCCCGAGGAGACCAAGTCCAAGGTGAACCACTATCATTGTCTGCTTGTTTTGTTTCTTTTTCTGTTCCAAGGATATCTTGTGAACCGCTGGAGTGAATCGCTTCAAATTTTGTATGGCATGTGGTGGTGTATCACCAGGAGTAGAAGATGTCCCATGATTATAATTATGACCGTATGCTATATACCGACCTTGACCTTGAAGGATGACCTTGGAAAAGCAATGTTTTTGGGGTAGCCATATCTTTTAGATGGAGGTACAGTCTTTTAAGTATGTATGTGTAGTGTGATGGGTATATGAGTAGACTTATTTCCACCTTTTTAGGGAGGTTTCTGGGTTTACCCCGCTGTACCTCTCACATGCACTGAGCTAGGCGAATAGGTGTTGTTGGTGACCTTGATAGGGGAGGTAAAAAGAGGGATTAGCGTAAAAATGGCTAAGGTTCTGCCAGAAACGAATGGACAGTGGCGTGTAACGTGTTATTCAACTACATTCTTGAAGTTGATCCCTAACACTTGTTAACGAGTTTATACAGACTTGAAAACATGTCCTTTCTTTTAAGGTTATAACCAAGACTGATGTTTTTCATGGCTTCTTTTCCTTCAAAAGGCTTGCTTCTATCTCACTACCCTTTATTTACTCAGGTTCACCTGCTAACAAAAAACAAGGTGTTCCATATTGGCGACTCGATTTCCATACGGGTGGATCTGCACGATCAGAGAGGGAGAATTCGTACCCAGGGTGGGGATGACGTTCGCATGGTTCTGAAGAACTCAAAGACTTGTTCCACCCCAGCGAAAGTAACGGACATGGGCAATGGTAGTTACCTGGGCACAGTGAACCTGCACTGCACGGGAGAGGCCACGCTCTCCGTGTTCTTGAAATACCCTCGAGAGTTCCTGCGTCTGGCGGTGGAATTGCGGCACGTATTGCTGTCCATGAGGCACCTGACGGCCAAGTTTAAAAACAGCCAGGGGAAGATTATTGAGGTTGGTGCTGATTGATTTATATGTTGTGGTGTGTGCACGTCATTGGTGGAACGAATCTCTGTCTCTGTCTATGTCTCTGTCTGTCTGTCTCTCTCTCTCTGTTGAGAAAGGGTTCTGAGGTTGCTAAATATAACAGTAGGTACACACACTCTCTCCTTTTCTGTCCTAGGCTCTGTCTGTCTGTCTGTTTATATGTCTGTCTGTCTGTCTGTCCGTCTCTCTCTCTCTCTCTCTCTCTCTCTCTCTCTCTCTCTCTCTCTCTCTCTCTCTCTCTCTCTCTCTCTCTCTCTCGCTCTCTCTCTTTCTCTGTGTGTGCATGTATATCTCTTTTAATAGGGATAGGAAAACTATCAGTATTTTATTTTTAGAACACGCCAGCAGGGCTGAAAACAAATTATGATTTATTTGATGATGATGATGATGATGATGGTGGTGATTGTGATGATGGTGATGATGGTGACAATGCTTGTAGTGATGATGATAATGGTGATGGTGATGATGATGAAGATGGTGATGATGATGATGATGATGATGATGATTGTGATGATGACGATGACGACGACGACGACTTCGACGATGATGATGATGATGACGACGACGACGACGATGACGAAGATGCTGCTGGTGGTGCTGAGACTTCTGCTCCTGCTGATCCTCCTGCTGCTGGTGATGATGATGAAAATGTATACATTTCACCCACGGATGACAGACAACGCCCTGCCTGCCTTCCCTGCCCATCCCTGGCTACTCCAGCACGTGCAACCTGACAGAGGCTAACGGACAGGCCCCGTACTACTGCGGTCACCCCACCAACGCCATCCTGTCCTGCGCCAGTCCTTTCCAGCCAGGCGTCATGAGGTTCTACCAACCTGTTCTCCGCGGAGCTGATCAGCAGCTAAGCGAACTGATCAACAAGTAAGTTCGGTACTAGACTACTATGGTATAATTATGCTGTGCTTTGTGAACACAGCGAACTGATTGAAATTAAGTTCAATACAAAGATAGTAGGCATAGTTATGTTGTGCTGTGTGAATAAAACGAACTGATCAGCAAGTAAATTCAATATTAAACCTATGGCTACTGCAAAGAACACCTTTTCCAAGATTGAATGCCCTTGGCGGGTGTGGGAAGATGGTTGAGTACTGACCAAACAAGGGAAGAACTCTAAAAACCAATAACCCTATTTATGCCACTTAATGGCTGCCTTTTGCAAGAGTGAATGCCCTTTTGGATACTGATCAACAAGGGCTTAACTCTTGCCGTTAAGGGCGTTCATAACCCTAGTTACAGTGGCCAATACTAGTCTAACTATGTTGTGTTGTATAAATACAGTGGAACCCCGCTTAACTTCCAGAAGGTGTGGGAACTATTTATACAAAAGACCCCCCCGGTATCCCGACGGGGTGGTTGTGCTGTACGAATTTACTGAACTGGGCCTGTATTCACGTTGAGATAGCATGAGACTTAGCGTCATGCTAACTTAGAAGCTCTTCCAAAAGTCCTATTAAATCCTATAGGACATTGGAAGAGCTTCTAAGTTAGCATCATGCTAAGTCTCATGCTATCTCAACGTGAATACAGGCCCTGATCAACAAGTGAATTCGATACTAATATAATTATTCTTCTTTCACTCAGCATCCTCCGTCATTGCTTTGCCGATCCTGGTGCTATGTATTATGTTGTGCTGTTTGATCATTTAGTTTAGATGACCTCTTTCATCTTAATTGCTACTTATTTCCTTATACATAATTCCGTTTTTTCTTCGTGTATATCGGCCCTATCTTGCTTGGCCTTGTGTGTTACAGAAAAGACAACTTCAGGCGGATTCCGAACAACATTACCCTAAGGATTAAAAAAGGTATGGGAAGACGGGGTAAAAAAGCCCATGGGCGGGTAAGAAGCCCATGCCAATTATCTCATGAAATGAAGCAAATTTCACATTTCACAGTCACATTTTGCCCATGAGACGAGTGTTAATGTTTAGCATTCGTCTCATGGGCAAATTTTACTGAACTTTTCTTTATTTCATGAGATAATTGGCATGGGTTTCTTACCCGCCCATGGGCTTTTTATCCCGTCTTCACCTATTAAAAAACTACATAGCATAAGGTGAAGTTGTTTGAAGGTCCGTGTAATTATTGATAACAAAAATAAATGCACAATAGGCCTATATGTATACAATGGATATAATGATTAAAATACAATGCAAGTTTAACAAGATCTTCACGTTATTTTTGTTTCTGTTATTTGGACATTACTTTACGCCCCCTCCACCCCCCCATCCCCGCCCTCAAAGTTTCGCGAAATCTTAACTGAAAAGCAATATTCTGCAATGATCAGAAAGGGATAGGATAAGAATCAGCTTAGGGTTATTTTCACAAAACTGAAAGAAGCAGACTTTGAAATTGCAAAGTTAATCATTATTATTGTGCCTTCACTTACCCAAAAATGAATATTGGACATGTAAATTTTACTTGAAATCATCTATGATTTTTTTTTCTTATAAAAAGAAGCCATGTAGTATAGTTTGCATAACATCATTTTGTTGTGCGTTTGCAGGTGTCAAGCGGTTTCCTGAGTCGCCTTGCTGGTCGCGCCCTCCAATAGAAACGTGGAACTTTGACTGGCATCAAGGTACCATTCAAGCACACACAGC
>JAGGCT020001346.1:0-25000 GCA_017654935.2 Phymorhynchus buccinoides
CACCCAATCTGCACTGAGAATCAGTGTTGTTTTTCGAAAAGAATGCGTTATTCTAAGAAAAACTTACTTTCAGTTTGCAGTTAAAAATACGGTTCACAGCAACTCGAACCGGTTTTTCGAACCACGAAAGATTAGCACCAGTTTTTCGGTTCAAACCGGTTTTCCCACCCACCTCTAGTTGTTCTTACTGTTGGACAGGTTTTCACAGAAACTTCCCAGCATTTTATTTTATGGGATGCATGGCCATGGCTGAAAGTTGGTAGGTTTGTTCACCAGTATCCACAGCAAGCTGTTTTTTATGACCTCAAACATTCTCGCAAAATTAAAAAGACCTTTAAGAAAAAAACCATACAATGCCAACAGTTAACACACAAACATCACAACCCCTAAATACCTACAGCATAACCTGAATATTTTAAAGCAATTTTCCTCAATCTGTTGTATGAGCCCTCACCACAATCAGTTCAACTTATTTGTTGTTTTAAAACTATCATCAGTCCTGTCGTTGTAGATGTAGTCATTAGGACACCTTTAAACCACACACACATTTGCATAAACATACACACACACACAAAATGATGACAGTATGTAAAAAAGCTTTATCAAGCTTATTCTTTTATCGACAATAAAGATCATTTTGACTTGACATGACTTGACACACACACATGCAGAGAAACACATGCTCCTCATTCCTCACTTGTCAGTAATGGTTCTGTATGTTATTTGTTTTTCGTTTGCTTGTTTTTGTTGTGTTTTTTTTGTTGGTCGTTTATGTGCCAACACAGCATGCGTTTCCTTTTGGGGACAAATCAAAGATTGCAATTGGTTTTTTTGTCCAAGCTAAGCGACATCACACACAGCCAATTAATCTACTACCTACCAATTGCAATCCACAATCATGCCAAACACAATTAGATCCCACCCCACCCCCCACCGGCTTGCCAACATCCCAGTGCCAACAGAGGTACAGGGAAACCCATTTAGTACGAGTACGGTTTAAACGAGAGCCCGTGTTTAACGAGTGGTTTCAAAATTCCCGACCACAAGCCTTCTTTTTCCTTGTTAAATAATTCTGCATACAACGAGCTCGTTACAACGAGCAACTTGCATATAACGTACAATTTATTGACTCCCAAAGTCAAGCTTTTATGCAAAAACTACGCGGTTAGAACGAGAACGCACTTACAACCACACCGCCATCCCAAAGTCAAGCTTTCTTGCACAACTACCTGGCTAGAACGAGAACACACTGACAACAACATCGCCATCTTGACTGACCCCTCGATATGTAAGCGGCATTCTGATTGGCCGATATAACAAATTGGGTGTCTGCAGCGCAAGCAGACGACACTGGACTCACTCTTTGCGCACTGATCTTGTGACTTCCGGGAAATTTTAACTTTCTCTTAAAGCGCGTGTGTGGATTTTATGTTTTTGATGTTATCGAGAGTTAATAAACTGTTTTAAAGTGTATGTAATCGGCATTAAAAACCCTATGGATACAGGATACTGGGCTTACAACCATGCTTTGTTAGGTAAGTGTGTTGTTTCCGTTTTTCTGTCTTTTTCACACTTTACCAACACGCACATCACAGTAGATGCGAGGACCGATTGATAGGTTTGTCAGGGTTGCCAAAATCGATAAAATGGTTTGAACGAGCAATGCTTACAACAAGTAAATTGGCCCTCTCCCCTGGAATTCGTACTAAACGGGTTTCACTGTACATCACTGTATGTACTGACTTGACGTAGGCGTAGTAGTGGCCCCCTGCCGCGCTGCCCGAATGGATCATGATGGAGAACAGCTCATACACGAACGGACCCTGTGCACACACACACACATTCTGGTGAGTTGCCATGTTCTGAAAAAGATGATCAAGTCGCAAAAACTTAAGTTTGATTATTTGAGAATGGAGCCAACTCAGGTTTATGACAACAGTAATGGCGGTCGGTAAGCGTTTACAGGACGTGTATGGGCTTCAAACTTCGACTTTCTTTTGCGAGGAGCCTTATAAATGAGGGCGCCTTTGAGAAATTATGACCAGGTGGCACATAAGAAACACCACGATAAAAAATATATTTATGGGGGGGAAAAAATGGTAACAATGAAGAAGCAATGTGATGTAGTCATATACTTAGATTAGTTAGTACACTGCACTATGGCACCAAGCGGCATATGAACAAACTTAAGGTTTCTATTCTGGAGGAAGTTTCTGCTCTTCTGTACCTGTCTTTCACTTAGCTGGGTCAATAGGTGCTGTACGTGTCTTCATAAAAGGTCTGCGTTTTTAGGGAACAGAGTTCTTTGATACTTTTTTTTTACGCACCCACCCTCAAATTTTGGCAAAGATTTTTGTTTTAAACTGGGAAGCAACAATCTGCTATTCTCAGGAAAGGGATAGGGTTAGGATCAGCCTAGGATTATTTTCATAAACTGAAAGAAGCAGGCTTTGAGATTGATGGTTGTAAACATGAGGGGGTGTCAAGCACAAGATAGCTGAGTTGTCTGTAGTTGTTGATCGACTCATGGTTTCACACACTGAAATAGCGAACCTTGGAGGCCAGTTCCCTGGCGTTGCGGCCGTTGTTGATCGACTCGTGGTTTCACGCAGGATGAAAAAAAGCATTGTTAGCTTATTCTTTAACCCTCAATAAAGTTGATTTTGACTTGACTTGACACACTGAAATAGCGTACCTTGGAGGCCAGTTCCCTGGCGTTGCGGTCGTTGGTGGCGGCCTCACTGCTGACACTGGAGGCTTCGCTGTTGGACGACGCAGCCGACCCCCCGCCCTCCATCTCTATGCCCTCGTCAATGGCTGCAAAACACACACCTCACATGATGACAAACTGCACTGCCCTCCATCTCTATGCCCTCGTTGATGGCTGCAAGACACACACCACAAACTGCACTGAATTGAAACAGCCGACCCCCCGCCCTCCATCTCTATGCCCTCGTCAATGGCTGCAAAACACACACCTCACAATGATGACAAACTGCACTGAATTGAAACAGCCGACCCCCCGCCCTCCATCTCTATGCCCTCGTCGATGGCTGCAAACCGCAAAACACACACCTCACAATGATGACAAACTGCATTGAATTGAAACAGCCGACCCCCCGCCCTCCATCTCTATGCCCTCGTCAATGGCTGCAAAACACACACCTCACAATGATGACAAACTGCACTGAATTGAAACAGCCGACCCCCCGCCCTCCATCTCTATGCCCTCGTTGATGGCTGCAAGACACACACCTCACAATGATGACAAACTGCACTGAATTGAAACAGCCGACCCCCCGCCCTCCATCTCTATGCCCTCGTCGATGGCTGCAAACCGCAAAACACACACCTCACAATGATGACATACTGCATTGAATTGAAACAGCCGACCCCCCGCCCTCCATCTCTATGCCCTCGTCAATGGCTGCAAAACACACACCTCACAATGATGACAAATTGCACTGAATTGAAACAGCCGACCCCCCGCCCTCCATCTCTATGCCCTCGTTGATGGCTGCAAGACACACACCTCACAATGATGACAAACTGCACTGAATTGAAACAGCCGACCCCCCGCCCTCCATCTCTATGCCCTCGTCAATGGCTGCAAAACACACACCTCACAATGATGACAACCTGCACTGAATTGAAACAGCCGACCCCCCGCCCTCCATCTCTATGCCCTCGTTGATGGCTGCAAGACACACACCTCACAATGATGACAAATTGCACTGAATTGAAACAGCCGACCCCCCGCCCTCCATCTCTATGCCCTCGTCGATGGCTGCAAACTGCAAACCGCAAACCTCACACACCTCACAATGATGACAAATTGCATTGAATTGAAACAGCCAACACCCCCCCCCCCCCCCCTCCATCTCTATGCCCTCGTCGATGGCTGCAAACTGCAAAATACACACCTCACAATGATGACAAATTGCATTGAATTGAAAAGCCCCCCCCCCCCCCCCACCTCTATGTCGATGGTTGCAGGCCACAAAACACACACCTCACAATGACAAATTGCATTGAACTGAAACAGCCGACCCCCCCCACACCCCTCCATCTCTATGTCGATGGCTGCAGGCCACAAAACACATACCTCACAATGACAAATTGCATTGAACTGAAACAGCCGACACCCCCCACACCCCTCCATCTCTATGTCGATGGCTGCAGGCCACAAAACACATACCTCACAATGACAAATTGCATTGAACTGAAACAGCAGAACCCCCGTCCTCCATCTCTATGCCTTCTAATTTTACACAAAAATCACATTTTGTTATATTTCCTTTACTATATTAGTAGTCATGTTACAAGGAGCAGGAGTCTCACTCTGGGGGGGACAAAATCGCCTTACAGTCTGTAAAATACGGGTAGATGATAGAGAGCAAAGGGAAAAAGCAGAGTCAAAGAGAGCGACAGATTAGAGGAAGTTACAAGCACCGAACTTCCAGAAGGTGTGGAACTATTTGTACGGAAGATCCTGACCTTCATCCCCACTGTCAGTAGTGGTGGTGGTGGCAGTGGTGGAGGGGGCGGCAGCGTTGCAGGATTGTTTACAGCTGCCCTCTGTCTCCACCCCGGCTTCAGAGCTCTCCCCCTCTGCCTCCCCGTTCTCCACCACCTCGCTGAAACGGTTCAGGTCCAGGATCTCCGGGAAAACCATCCTGCGAAAAACACAAACGACAAGGAAGCTAATCCAGAGCTGCTTACTGTCAGTAATCCTAAGCTTTCCAGTCAGTAATCTGAGGCACCTGTCAGTAATCCTAATCTTTCCAGTCAGTAATCTGAGGCACCTGTCAGTAATCCTAATCTTTCCAGTCAGTAATCTGAGGCACCTGTCAGTAATCCTAATCTTTCCAGTCAGTAATCTGAGGCACCTGTCAGTAATCCTAAGCTTTCCAGTCAGTAATCTGAGGCACCTGTCAGTAATCCTAAGCTTTCCAGTCAGTAATCTGAGGCACCTGTCAGTAATCCTAATCTTTCCAGTCAGTAATCTGAGGCACCTGTCAGTAATCCTAATCTTTCCAGTCAGTAATCTGAGGCACCTGTCAGTAATCCTAAGCTTTCCAGTCAGTAATCTGAGGCACCTGTCAGTAATCCTAAGCTTTCCAGTCAGTAATCTGAGGCACCTGTCAGTAATCCTAATCTTTCCAGTCAGTAATCTGAGGCACCTGTCAGTAATCCTAAGCTTTCCAGTCAGTAATCTGAGGCACCTGTCAGTAATCCTAAGCTTTCCAGTCAGTAATCTGAGGCACCTGTCAGTAATCCTAAGCTTTCCAGTCAGTAATCTGAGGCACCTGTCAGTAATCCTAATCTTTCCAGTCAGTAATCTGAGGCACCTGTCAGTAATCCTAAGCTTTCCAGTCAGTAATCTGAGGCACCTGTCAGTAATCCTAAGCTTTCCAGTCAGTAATCTGAGGCACCTGTCAGTAATCCTAAGCTTTCCAGTCAGTAATCTGAGGCACCTGTCAGTAATCTTAGCCATTAATAAAATTACGCTTGTCAGCTCACCTGTCGTTGAGTTTTATCCGGTGAAGAGTTGTGTAGTCAAAGTCAAAGCGTTTCAGTTGCAAGGTCAACAAGTAGGGAAAGGTCATGAACTTCAAACCCTGCACACATCAATAAACAAAAAAACAATTTCTTTTTTGGCTACCTCCTTTTATTCTGAGAACTAGATATATAAAGAAACATGACTTTAATAATCAAAATATAAACTAATGGGAGTTAACCCCTGACACACACACTCTCATTATATGTCAAATTATTCTTTGCGTTTTACCAACAGTTTATGCATCAAAAGAGGTTGGTATTTTTATCACTTTCATTTGTCAAACAGAATCAAAATGTCTTGCGACACCCTCACCATCTGAACCAAAACAATGACACACACACACATGAAAAAAAGTTTCCTGCAAAATCAGTTGGGTTTTTTAATGTTGTTAACGTTCAACTGACTGCAATTACTTCCCTTGGGATTTATCGGGACGAAGGCAGGAAAGATAGTGAATCCCTATATATACAAAAACGAAAGAAACTAAGGGATGTTACTCTCAAAGACCACTCCACCAGAGTGAATGCCCTTGCCACCCGTACCCACATTCCAAAGCCAGCATATATATTCAGTTCAGAAAAAAACACCTAACTTAAAACGCAAAGAAAAAAAAAGGCAACTGACACACACTGAATTGGCAGGCGAACATTTAAACCACTCTGCCACCTTCCTTCCTTACGCAAAAGAGAAATAAAAAGAAGGCAACTGACACACACTGAATTGGCAGGTGAACATTTAAACCACTCTGCCACCTTCCTTCCTTACGCAAGAGAAATAAAAAGAAGGCAACTGACACACACTGAATTGGCAGGCGAACATTTAAACCACTCTGCCACCTTCCTTCCTTACGCAAAAGAGAAATAAAAAGAAGGCAACTGACACACACTGAATTGGCAGGCGAACATTTAAACCACTCTGCCACCTTCCTTCCTTACGCAAAAGAGAAATAAAAAGAGAAGGCGAGGCTGACCTTGTGAGCATTGCACTTTTTGTTGCACTTTTCGCAGAAATACTGATTGGTCCCTTCCAGCGTCTCTGGCTGCACAAAGGCGTCCATGGACTCCTCCTGTAGACGGCAAGCATCGGTTTCTCACGTCAAACACGCATCTCATACTTGGCATATTCACATCCAATACAGTGGAACCTCCCTTATAAGACCTCCCATTATAAGACTCCCTCCCATATAACACCTACTTCCCTGAGACTGCCCTTCTTTGTAAGTGTTAAACTGACCTCCCTTATAAGACATCTCTCTTATAAGACCTCATTTTGGATGATTTTTGAAGGTCTTATAAGGGAGGTTCCACTGTATAATGCCTTATTTCCAGGGGTGCAAGTGGAAGGAGGTCCCAAACCCCGAAACCAGAAAACTCCAAAATGCTGAAATGAAAGATCGTGAAAACCAAAAACCTCAAACTGAACTTAACTCTTCCAGCACCATGGGTGAATACATTCGCACAAGACATCACTCTACACTCCCACCAAACGCAAAGACATTCACTGCCAAGCACCCTGCCACGTGTTTGTCTATCTTTGGAGCTTATGCTACGGTTTACTTCGTTAAAGCAACCCATGCCATGGGGGAGCCCATCTATTGTCGTTTTGAAACCGGAAGAAAATCTTCACTCAGACAGCACAGACAGGGGGCTTATATAACTTATATCAAATTACGTCAAAACCTGCCTACATCTGCACAAAAATCATGCCATTGCTGTACATACTTGGAAGCTCTGCTACAGACGTTTTGCTAAAGTCTCTTAGCATAATCTAAATCAAAAGACAGGCAATAACATTCTGTCCGACTTGGGGTGGTATCCTTTGGGACAGACGGTATGCTTCTTACTTTCCTCATTCCCCCCCCCAGGAGTAATTGGGCACTTGACTTGGTTTAGGGGAAGTAGAGGCGGCAGAAGGAAAGGAAGGGCACCTCCTAATAGTGACCCCTTCACAACGTTTCTCATTCATAAGCAGAAGTAGTGAAAAAGAAACACCCAAAGGTGCTGCTGGGACCCCGAGATGCTGATTTCATATTTCAATGTGTAGTCAATGAACTCTTGTCGCTGTATGGTCAACTTTGGACGATGATTTGACCGCCAGGGGGCAGTCAAACCAGTAGGGGCTTAGAGCGCGATATTCTTAGTTGGGCGTAGTGAGAGAGAGAGAGAGAGAGAGAGAGAGAGAGAGAGAGAGAGAGAGAGAGAGAGAGAGAGAGAGAGGGGGGGGGAGATGAGTCCCTCCCTCTCTCTCACTATGCCCAACAAAGAATATTGCGCGCTAAGCCCCTACAGGTTTGACTGCCCCCCTGGCGGTAAAATGCGCGTCCTAAGTTGCTCATTATACTGGCTCTACAATAAACATTAAATAACGTGAAATGGCAATGTGCTTAAACATGCGCGCACGCACACACAAGCCAACCTGTTGTGTATTTACTAAATTGTGTGCAATTATTACAAAATTCTTGCAGTCTTTTCATTTTTTTTATGCTTGCATATTCTAAGTAGCAAAATGTTTGTGCATCATGATCACACAAATACGGATTCCGAGTTCAGAACACTTCCAGTTTCTTTACGTTAGCTTCATACGGACACCCGTAACTTACCACACTCCCATAAGCCTGATTGGAGCCGTAGGGACGCACCACCAACGGTATATCCAGGTAGGAGTCTATTCTGGCACTTTCATTTTGGCACTGAAAACAAAAGATACACATAATATATATACCGTATTTTTCGGACTATAAGGCAATATTTTTTTCTCCAATTTTGACATATGCGCCTAATAAACGAGGGCGCCCTATAAGTGAACAAAATCGTGAGAAGAGAGGCAACGATAGCCGTACTCAGTACAGTCTACTGTGAGTCACAACATCGAAAGTGGTAGCGAGTCGCCGATATGATGAATACTCACGTTAAAATGCTTCGAAATCCCTGTTATCGTCCGAGATACCGTCCAACAGATGCCACAACCCTTCATTGGATGCAAAAAGCATCGTTGTAGAGCTTAAAATGCCATAATTCTACCAGTTTTCGCGAAGAATTGGCCAAACACAACCGAAAGTCGCATAAACAGAAGTATCGATTATTTGAGAAGGGAGCCAACTCTCGTTTACGACAACAAAAATGGCGGTCGGTAATCGTTTACAAGACGTGTACGGGTTTCAAACCTCGACTTTCTGTTGCGATGTGTGTATCGCCTTATAAACGAGGGCGCCTTTTACTTGGATTTTGTCAGATTTTTCTTGAAAATTGCCCTATTCGCCTTATACACAGCAGCGCCCAATGAGGCGAAAAACATGGTAATACAGTTTGCAGAATCTTCCCATTCCAGAGCAGCAACATCTCCATTCCTGAAGTGGTGACTGCATCTTTGCAATGTGTATTTGGAAGGGGGTTGAGAAAGGGCAAGCTTTAGGTATTGCATGTCTATCATTATGTTTCTGTTTGCCATCTTCTTCTTCTGCGTTCCCTGGCCACAACGCCATAATGGGTAAGGTGTCCGTTTTTCAGTTTTCACTGGTCTCCCCGCTGCATGCAGCCGACGCATTCCGATTTCGGAGGAGTGTTTGTCATCAATGTGGGCAGGCTGATATTGTGAGACCGATGTTCCGGATGACAAGATGGCCATTCGTGAAGATCCTTTCTGTCAGATTTTTCATTCCTGATTTCAGGAGCATTCCTGAACTACCTTCACCCATGCCTACCCCCCCCCCCCCCCCTCTTATTTCACTTTGCGGCGATTACTGCTCAAAAGTACCCATGGCTACTCTTGGCCTGACCATCATCACCCTCCATCCTCCTCCCCCCCCTCATTTTCACTTTGCGGCGATTACTGCTGAAAAGTACCCATGGCTACTCTTGGCCTGACCATCATCACCCTCCATCCTCCTCCCCCCCCTCATTTTCACTTTGCGGCGATTACTGCTGAAAAGTACCCATGGCTACTCTTGGCCTGACCATGGCCCCCATCACCCTCCATCCTCCTCCCCCCCCTCATTTTCACTTTGCGGCGATTACTGCTGAAAAGTACCCATGGCTACTCTTGGCCTGACCACCCCCCCCCCCCCCTCCATACCCCCCCCCCCCCCCCCCCCCTCATTTTCACTTTGCGGCGATTACTGCTGAAAAGTACCCATGGCTACTCTTGGCCAGACCACCCCCCCCCCCCCCCCCCCCCCCCCCCCCTCCATACCCCCCCCCCCCCCCCCCCCCCCTCATTTTCACTTTGCGGCGATTACTGCTGAAAAGTACCCATGGCTACTCTTGGCCTGACCATCATCACCCTCCATCCTCCTCCCCCCCCTCATTTTCACTTTGCAGCGATTACTGCTGAAAAGTACCCATGGCTACTCATGGCCGGACCATCATCACCCTCCATCCTCCCCCCCCCCCCCACCCTCATTTTCACTTTGCAGCGATTACTGCTGAAAAGTACCCATGGCTACTCTTGGCCGGACCATCCTCCCCCTCCATCCTCCTCCCCCCCCTCATTTTCACTTTGCAGCGATTACTGCTGAAAAGTACCCATGGCTACTCATGGCCGGACCATCATCACCCTCCATCCCCCCCCCCATCCACCCCGGACTTTCCGTATCCCCCTGACCTCTAAGCACTTGACGTAGTCCTTGAGCTTTCCCTGGTACAGGTGGTTGATGAGGTTGGCCTGGTCCGTGCCTTTCCACGTGTGCTCCAGGGCGTCGAACATCACGCGGCACAGCTCCTGCACATCGTGCTGCTGCCACACTGTGAGCGAGACACACAGTATACACTTAGAAGGCACTCATAGCAGACATGCCTACCCTAATGGCAGCAATGCATGGGTGCACATACACAAAATGAAAAAAAAATGAAAGGCCGGGGTCTAGGGGCAACGTCCCCCTGCAGCTGAAGAAAAATTTTATTTATGAAGGTATTTTAGTTTGCTTTTTCCACAATCGTCAATGTATACAAATGCTTATTTTAAAGTGTTTTAAAAATACAGTAGATCTTGTTTGACCAAAAAAAAGGAAATTCCTGTTCTGGTAAAATTCAAAACCAGGAAATCCTTGATAACCAGGAAAAGTTGCACCCATGCTAATGTTTTATTTTCAGGAACAGAAACCTTAAACATCTGTGAATTTACCACAATTTCTCGGAACATGTCAACAACAAAAAGTACTTTACTTCCAAGGCACAATCACCACCAATAGGGCATTTGCCGCGTGCCGACGACCTTGAATTTCACCGAGTTGAAATTAAGAGAGTTGAATAGGAAAGGTCAGCGTAACTCGGGCAGAACGAGCGCAGGCAAATTAGCAGCCTGGTATAGAGTACGAACACTCGTGGCAAATGCCCTATTCACAAGAGCAAAGTTGACAAAATGTAAGAAAGTCTATTTGTTGTTTTCTTCCCAAGCGTGATGAACTGCCTTTTTGCATATCTGGGATTGTTTGACGGATGCTTTCTTCTTTGGGGCAGAAACATTGTTTTCAATATACAGTAAAAACTGCTTTCAGTTCATGTGTGAAAGTCCGTTTAACGTCCTCCGGTCTGGAACAGGCACATACAGGACAGTAATAACTACAAAGATAGTGGGACGATCCTGGAGGTAATGCAATACCAGGTAAGTCCCAATGTTTTGAATTGTCAAGATAATTAAGACATCTAAATAGATTAACTTTCAGTTCACTGTTTGCACCCATCTTTCATAGGCAGGAAGTGACATCTGTGGCACTCAAAAGCTGATAATGGTTGCAGTCCACAATTTCGGAAGTTCCAAATTTTTCTGCTTCACCCTTTTTTTCTCTCTTCTGGAACAGGCAGCTGAAAATCGTACTTTCGGAACACAGCGACAGATTTTCTCATTTTCCGGGACAAATCAAAATCATAGACTAGCCGTAGTCACACTTGCACACATAAGAATACACAGACAGGGGAAGTACTATACATAAGGATAATCATAACTATTTAATATGTACTTACATAAAACAAAGAACCTACCTTCACTGCTGTCCCAACCAAAACTTTTTGTCAAGTCTGTGGTTTCCACTGATCTTTTGCCACTGGTCTGAAAACAAAGCATTACAACGAATGGTATATGCAATACTGAAAACAGATTTCAACACACACACACCAATGTTGATCATCAAAATGACACATACTAAATTCAACTCCTTGCTTCACCCCAGAATGTCGATTGTCTCCCTTGCTACATACAAGATAAGGTAAACAATACCATGTAAGGCTTTTTCCTATAAAAAAAACAACAACAAATCTTTGTGTATTCTTTTTCTTTTTTATGATTTAAAACGCACTGAGTTCTTGTGATAGAAAGAGCACAATGGTTATCACTATAACCAAAATAATTTAAAATTGTATTATAAAAAGAAACCCTCTGCTAGTAAAAGTTTCAACGTGAAAAAAATGGTTCCAATTATGCAATGAACAACCATGCCTGACACCAAGACAGAACTTTGCGGGTGATGGAAATGCCATCAGAGGGGGGCTCAGAATGAGGGCAAGCTACGGCCGGTTCTGGACGGTTTGAATACAAGGAGGTAACTTTTCGGCCAGCAAGTATTGGCCGGATTAAAGGGTAAAATATGCTAACTTATCTGCTTTACCTGCAGTTGAAGAAAGAGGCGCTGGAGCTGAAAGGGGATGCTTTTGGACACGTCATCCTCTCTCTTCTTCTTGTACACCCACCTGGACATTGAAACCACAAGGGGGCATCAGTGGATGCCTCGTGCCTCCATACGGGGAGCTGCACGACCCCACCAGTCTCTCCCCATGGGGATACCGGGGGGATCTTGCAGTACAAGTAGTTCCCCCCACATTCTGAAAGTTCTGTGGTTGTAACTTCCTCTAATCTGTCACTCTTTGACTTTGCCTTTTCCCTTTGCTTGCTGTCATAATACGGTAATAACAATAATGTGGAATATTTACCATATTTTTCGGATTATAAGAAGAAGCACTCCCAAAATTATACACAAAACTTACGATTTTGCTATTAAATTTTCTTACTATTATCAATCATATCATAAGGCACAGGGGTCTCAGTCTGGGAAAAAGTATCGCCTTATAGTCCGAAAAATACGGTATATAGCGCCCATCCTACTAAGTAGGCTACAGGACGCTTTACACATATTATAACAATGTTAAAAAATAGAATAAAAACAAGTAACAGAATCCAATAACGAGAGCAGCAAGTACAGATAACAGCATCTACTTCTACAACTTGTACTACTAGTATCTTTCTGCCTTGCTGGTCCATTCTCCTGCCTTTTTTCAAGACACACTTACAAAGACTTTCTCCAGCCGAAGACGGGACATGTTGGAGCTATTTTCATAGTTAGGCGCATAACGGCAGCATTGGTCGACCGCATCAGCACTCATAATAGACAGGAAACTGAGCGATTGACGAACAAGAAGAAAGGGTTAATCCTTTCATAAAATTTCATCAAAATCTGCTCTTAGAGCTGCATTTCTTCAAAGTCTGTCAACACAGAGTTGCTGACAGTCAGAGAGAGAGATGAACAAACTAAACAATGACAAGAACTCTATTTTCTTGACAGATGCCACAATCGTAAAAAGAAAACAACACAAGGCACACTATCGGTTTCAGTACCCGCTTTGCACGTACAGACCCAATGGCAACAACAACAAAAAACAGACCCGACGCGAGGTTTGAACTCTGCATCTCTTGCGAGGGACATAATAGAGAACCCAGTGGCTATCAGGGTACTTTTTACCTACTTTTGTGTAGCTTTCATTGACTGACTCATGTTGACTTTTCAGTAATGGCGCGGACACAATCGTCTGCTCCAGACAGCTAAAATCCGTAATGTTTTTCCTAACTGAATTTCTCGATAGTAATTCCCCGCAAATTCATGAAACATGACAGAAACACAGAAAAGGCCCTTCAGAGCGGAAACATGTATATAAGATAGAGCAGAGTTGCGAATGACAGTAACCTATTGGCCATAAAATCTAATACGTGATTGTGTAGAAAATGACGCTCTGCTTTAGAATATATGATTAACTATGTTGTTGTCGTACCATGGCTTAAAGACTCCAGGGATCAATCATTCCAACAGCCAAAGCACTTGAACACTATGGTACAACAAATGCACCAGCTAGGGATGAGAACATTAAGTGTGTGACCGTTTTTGATTACCCCGACACGTGGACAGCCACACTCCGACTTCGGAGGATAGATAAACTATTATGTTTTCTCGACACCCACCTGTACAAAGCGTTGCGAAACTCTGGGGTCATGAAGAGAGTCTGCAGCAAGCTGTTGAGGTAACAGGTCATGGCCTGGTTCACCAGACCCACATAGCCTGCGCAGGAACACACACACAAAGTGTAAAAGGAGAATTAAAAAAAAGTACCTAGTAAACACAAATTGTGCAGAATGATGCAAAATCGAATCGGATCATAAACTCCGACTTTACTGGAACTCACAAAAATACATAAAACTGAATGCCATCAAGCCGACAAGTCATAATTTGTAAAAATAAAAATGCACTGAAGACTTCACTAGAACGTCGTCTGCTTTTGGTGAAATCACGTTCGCCAGAACTATAAAGCTATGATGTCATCCACAAGATAACGTTGCTTCTGTGGGTGACGTCAACCCAAGGATGTATGATATCGAAGAAATGGCCTGAAATGACATGTTTCAATGTTCTCTGAGTCTTCCCAATCCTAAAGATGTGATCACAATCTCTAATGTGTTTGTCTCTGTGCATACTACAGGATGGGTGGGGTAGCGCTAGAACTGCTCTATCATTTTGTTTGCATCTGCCATCAATTGTGGCAGAAATGTTGGATTTTATAAGACCATGGTTTCCGGATGACAAGACGGCCAATCCTGAAGACACTTTCGATCAGCTTTTTCAATCCCGATTTCAGGATCACGCCTGAACTCCATACTTTCACCCATGGTTAATAGAGTTACAAGTTCAGGCTTTGATTCAATTCTGTCCAAAATCCGGAAGAGAACACAGAGTTCCTCCAGCTCACAGGGCGCAAACCAGTGTGCGACCAGCGGCCATAACTCGGGATTTTAAATATAAGAGACTTGGCATGGGAGTTTTTATAAAATTATTTTAATGTGCATGTTTATTTTGTCGTTCTCAATTTGTGTTGTTTTGTTTTATATGTGTGTGACGTGCTGCAAGAAAATTATCCTGTACTCCAGTACTTGAGGATATTATAAATTATTGATTGATTGACAAAATGCAAACTATGACGACTTCAGGATGCCCATTTTTGGCCCACCTCACCTGTGTCTGACTTGATGAGGGCGGCGCTGTATGAGTAGTCGAAGGAGGTGGAGGAGACAGGGTAGGTTTCGTAGCTGCCGCCGCCGCTGCTGCTGTTATATGACACGCTGGCCGTCGACACCTGGCTCTCGTAGCCCGACGCCTCCTCCTGAAAACAGGCATGATTCTCAGAATGGTAGATTTTCGGAAGAAAAAAAACATGGGGAGACCACTACGTGAAAATTAGAGTAGTCTACCTCGACCGAATCGGTCAAACCATAACAATCATGGCGTTGAAGGGTGAAACTACAAAGCGAGTTAGCGACTTGCCAACAATTTTTAAGAGAAAGAGGGGTAGCCACAAATTGATCGAACTTGCAGAGCTTCGCAAACTCGCAAAGACAATAATGTCCCCTAATAATGATAGATGTTTCTTCATCTTTTTTCTTTATACAGTAACTGTAAACTACATTTTTTTTCATCTTGCATGTAAAAACAAATCAGTCAAGAGGCTTATCAACTTTCATTCAAAGCAGATGATGGTCCTTCATGGAAAACCTGATAGTTGACAACTCTACTCCCAAACCAAGAAGTCCTTTTGGACATACATCAAATCCAAAAAGACAGAAGCGGCCAATGTTTCCCCATTAAAGGTGGACGGCAAGCTGGTCACAGATGCAAAAGACAAGGCCGAAACCCTCAATACCCAGTTCCCTGTCAGATCCACAGAGCCAAGAACACCGGTAAGATTGAGAGGGTCCAACGCCGTACAGCACGCTGGGTTGTCAATCGTCATCGTCAGACATCTAGCGTTGACAACATGATGTCTCAGCTGCAGTGGCCCCCGCTCAAGGACAGGCAGCGATCTGCAAGGCTGGCCACCTTCTTCAAGTTCCATCATGGAGAGGTGGCTATCATCAACACTCCTCATAGGCCAGTCCCCCATCCACCAACCCGACAAATGCATGCTGCAGCCTACCTTCTACCATCATGCAAGACAAACTACAGGAAGTTTTCGTTCTTCCCAAGGGCTGTGGCAGAATGGAACTGTCTTCCACCTGAGGCAATTACATCAGCCTCGGTGAAAGTATTCAAAGCACGGATTTAACCCCCTCCCCCTGTCCCAAACCTAGCCCATCCTTCCCCTCTTCCCATTCGCCCTCCCCTCCCTCACCCCATTGTCCCTTTGACGCTGATCATCTGGGCAGCCTTTCATTTTGATTCCATTCCTATATTATATGGAAGCCCCTTGTTATACTTATACTAGTTATACAGGGAAACCCATTTAGTACGAGTACGGTTTAAACGAGAGCCCGTGTGTAACGAGTGGTTTCAAAATTCCCGACCACAAGCCTTCTTTTTCCTTGTTAAATAATTCTGCATACAACGAGCTCGCTACAACGAGCAACTTGCATATAACGTACAATTTATTGACTCCCAAAGTCAAGCTTTTATGCAAAAACTACACGGTTAGAACGAGAACGCACTTACAACCACACCGCCATCCCAAAGTCAAGCTTTCTTGCACAACTACCTGGCTAGAACGAGAACACACTGACAACAGCATCGCCATCTTGACTGACCCCTCGATATGTAAGCGGCATTCTGATTGGCCGATATAATAACTTGGGTGTCTGCAGCGCAAGCAGACGACACTGGACTCACTCTTTGCGCACTGATCTTGTGACTTCCGGGAAATGTTAACTTTTAAAGCGCGTGTGAGGATTTTATGCTTTTGATGTTATCGTGTATTAATAAACTGTTTTAAAGTGTTTGTAATCGGCATTAAAAACCCTATGGATACAGAATACTGGGCTTACAACCATGCTTTGTTGGGTAAGTGTGTTGTTTCCGTTTTTCTGTCTTTTTCACACTTTACCAGCACGCACATCACAGTAGATGTGAGGAGCGATTGATAGGTTCGTCAGGGTTGCCAAAATCGATAAAATGGTTTGAACGAGCAATGCTTACAACGAGTAAATTGGCCATCTCCCCTGGAATTCGTACTAAACGGGTTTCACTGTAGCATCAAAATCTTCAAAATGTTGAAGGATACTTAATGCAAGAAGAAGAAGATGGTGGACAGCCTTTCCTTTTAACATCAGTACAAAGTTTAGCTCAGTACTGTATTTTACGGACTAAGGCGCACCCCCCAAATTTAACACAAAATTCAGATTTTGTTACCCTATTTTCTAACTTGATAATCAGTCACATTATAAGGCGTAGGGGTTTCAGTCTGGGGGAAAAGTTATCGCCTTATATATTAGTCCGTAAAACATGGTAAATAACATCCACTGCCAGGCACAACATGATAAAAGTATAATGCATAGATATGAGTGCAAAACAAGTATGAAAGACAAGCCTCTTTGAATCAATTTCATGGTATCTTAGTAATTGTACTTTTATAGCAATTTGAAAAGTTCCAAGTACTATTAAAATGTCCATTCTGATTGAAGAAAATAAAGGATAGAAATATGAAGAAGAAAAAACAGCAGACAAAGCAGTTCCTGCTTATTTAATTATTACCCCCCCCCCCCCCCCCCCCCCCCCCCACTCCCTCTAACCTCTCGCTGCGGTTGCTTCCCCTCAATTTCATGGATGAAAAAGTTGTGGCGCCGCACATCTGGACTGCACAGGGTCAGAAGGGGAGCGTCCACATGATCCTCTAAAGCAATCTGCGGAAAAGTTGAATGATAATAAATATATATTAGAAAGTGATTGGCAAGGTCAGGTGAGCCACGTGACCGGTGCTAAGGGAGGTAGTACTACCGGCACATGGGTGGCTTCCCTTTGTTACTTTCGTTTTCTAAGTGCTATGGCATTATTGGTTTCCAACTGATAAGCGTATATGCTATTGTTTTGAGTGTTGGTCAGTATGGTTATACAGTCGACCCCCTCTTTTAAGACTTTCAAAAAATCACGAAAAATCGGTTGTAAAAGAGGGGGGTCTTAAATCAGGGGTGACCAAAACAATGCACTCAGTGACTCACTACACCGTATATGACGCACAGCACATGCATACACTAAAACTAAAACATGCTTTCTCCGTCATTCTTGAATAAAACATCTGCGGTCTAGTTAATATACGAAAACGAGCGAAAACAGAAAGTGTGCTCGACGGCCCGTGTTGCACTCACACACAAACTACACATAACAACAATGCAGACCTAATTTTCGCCATTTTACGCTCTGGCAGTTCATTTTCAGTCACAGTTCGCACACACGGAACTTTTACTGCGCATACAACTCGGCTGACAAAATGGCGCCGCACATACCGCAAATACGAAATCACGGCAAACGCTAATGCGCCAGCTGCTTTCATTTATCGGATTTTGTGAGTTGTTTGCATTCAGTGAGTGTTTCAGTGCACGCACTAACGCCGATTTATCAGTTTGATAACGGAAAGGAGCTGCTTTTCAACTTATTTTTTACAAAGTGAGACCATTCACTGAGTTCCAACTTATGGAGTGTGACCGATCACCTAGTTTCAACTTGGGAGTTGACTTCGCATTTAGGCCCGTGTGCACAGAGTTCGTAAAGATCGACACGATCGCGACTGTTTCAGTTCAAACTTTGATCATAAACTGCTCAGTGATGACACATGTGCATAAAAGTGGTGACATTTAGTGGTCAGATCGTGATATCGCTGATTAAATTCTTCAATTTCGGCATGAGAACGGTTTGTTTTTACCGAGATTGACCTAACCACAGTGGTACCCCAGCTGTGCGTCGGCTCGAACTGAGGCCGAGAAGGTCAGAATGTGTTGCATCAGTCGTAAAATCAACAAGATTTACGGTCGCAAAACGCGTTAGAGGGGGAGTCGTAAATGAGGAGGCAAGTTTAGAAGAAAAACGATCCGTCATTCATATTTCAGTCGTAAAAGAGGGGAGGTCATAAATCAGAGGGCCGTTCATGAGGGGGTCGACTGTAATAGGTTTGTGCATTTATATTGCGCTTTACCTCAAATGACCCCAAAGCACTTTTACAAATAATGCCCATTCAACAAGCATTGCAACAATAGTTTAAAATAAGAACAAAACTAGTCAATGACCAGTATACTCCAATCATCATAATAATAATATTATTGCTTCAAGTCCAAGCTACTAGAGAGGCTATACTCTAGCTGAAATGTATTTAAATGAACAAAGCACAAAATAAATGCCCAAAACCCTACAATAAACCAAAAACAGAACCCTACAATAAACCAAACCCGACTTGTGCTACTTAAGTTCTTCTTCTTTCTTAGACTGCATTCCCACTCCTAGGCCACATGGCCATAATGGGCAAGGTATGCATGTATCTGGTTTTCACTGGTTTCCCTGCTGCATTCAGCTGACACATTCCGATTTTGGAGGAGCTCAAAGACAATTTTTTTTAATAAATAGAAGACTTTTTTAAAGAAAAAGAGGCATGCGAATGGGCAGACAAGTCAGAAAGATAGTAGATGACAGAAAGCAAAGGGAAAAGGCAGCGTCAGTCAAAGTGACAGATAAGTGAGTGTTTTCTTGATATTTTTTTTATCGTTCTTAGTTAATTACTGGGTTCGTACAGATCTGTGTCCAAAAAATTCCAGGACTATTCCAGGACCAGTTTACTAAATTTCAAGGACTCAATCTGGCATACCGGTCAATGTCGGTTTCGTTCCCGCCTGAGTTGCTTGTGCTTCTGGCCTTGACAATGGCTTTTTACAGCACTCTCATCCATGCTCAAAGTTCTTTTTGCACACTGTGCAGCTAGCTTTCAGTTTTGAACTATCTGTTGACGGAGCTAACCAGCTCTGATATTCTTTTTTTTTGCAGCCAAACATCGTTGAAAATGCAGTCTCAATTTTGTTAGAAAACGGAAGTACAATAAAGGGAAGTAACTTCAGTGGCAGACAACTCGCGCAAATGTCGTCTGCTATGATCGCGATATCGGTATGAGACTATGACCTTAAAAGTTTTTTTTAATTTTTTTAATTTGAATTTAGTTTTAATCTTTAATTACTGTTTGTAAAGGAGATTTTGACTTTGATGGATTGAGATTAAGGACGTGGACAGATGATTTTGAAAATTCCAGGACTTTTTAAGGAATCTTGGGGCCTTTGCTGTTTTTCAAGCACTTTTCAAGCCCTGGAAAAGGCTGTGTTAATTTTCCAGGACTTTTCAAGGTTTCAAGAACCCTGTACGAACCCTGGAATTAATACATGTGTTTTGTATTTATAAGTTTGTTCTGCTGTGTATTATGTTTTGGTTTACACTACTTTCTTCTCAGTTTTAAATTTTCTTTTATTTCAAATTTTGTGTTCATACTGACATTTTTTTCTTCTTCACATGTATTTGAAGACAATAAATCATGGTGAATTGTGAATAGGATTAAGAAGTTACAAGCACAGAACTCCCAGAAAATATTTGTACGGAACACCCCTCCCCTCCCATATGATCGCCACGGGGAGAAACTCGTGGAGGGAGTGGCATCGTCCAGCTCCCCGGATGGAGGCACGAGCCATCCACCCACCGCCCCACATCAAAAGTTCAAGTTGGGTTTTCAGTTGAATGACTTACAAAGGTGGAATCCCCACACTGCTGTTCGTAGCGTACAGACACCGTGCCCAGAACATAACCGCAGAGCTTGGTGATCTCTTGAGCGACGGCACTCAGGGGGGTGGTAGCTGGGAGGTTCAGCGACTGTTTTCGACCTGTGCTCTGCGTGTCCACAAGGTCTCGAATGATGCACAGGATCTTCTGCTCGTCGGCTGCAGACACCACCTGGACAATCGGAACAAGATCTTGATCAAAAGTCTTGCATACAGGTTGGTTCTTCTTCTTTCATAGAGCATCCTGCGTCACTATTTTGACAACTGATGCTTTGTACCTACAGAGTTGTTTGACTAGATGTGTGTGTACATCTCTCCCTCTCTTGCTCTGTAGTCTGTGTGTGCGTGTGCGTGTGTGTGTATCTCATCAGCTCACACGAGTGTGAACCTGATAGCGATACTAGTCAACCCTATCCCTTACCCGAGCAAGGCAAAAGTGAAAATGATCAAATACTAACAGTAAATAAATCTTTTTTAAAAATTAATTTTAATGAAAATTGGAATTCAAAGAAAAAATGTGAGAAAGGAAACTACCTTTGCCCATTTCAAAAACCACAATTTTGATATGTTGTCTTTACTCATTCCAATTTCGATCGGTTTTGCTTAAAAATGACGATCAAAATAGTCTAGTCACAATTTTTCAATGGCGTCTAGTAGAGACTAGGTTAGTTTCTTTCTCCAGAAGATTACTAAATCATGTTTTTTGTTGATTTTGATACATACCTCCAGCGGTACAATTTGTGTGTTTTCACCCATAACCATCATCAAACGTTAATCAGACAACAAAGTTTCAATCACGTTTGGTGTGACGAGGCATTTTGTTGTCGTTTTTTCTCTCAATGATAAGCCCACTTATCGAAAGTGTGTGCTTCTTGTAACAGCTATGGCTGCGCATAATATCGCCTTTTCTCGTTTTAGGCCACAAATAAAAACGATACTTAGTCACTTCCGGCATTGCTATTTTCATGATCGGTCAAAAACGTCAATTCGCCAAAACGTTGATATTTTCGGCCTCTTATGCGCGCGCGTACTCGTGCAAAGTAAAAGTCAAGTCAAAGTTAAAATAAAAAAATATTTATTATCTCGTTAAGAGAAAACACATATTCGTGTACTAAAGAGGCCTTCTTGTCTTCATTCTCTGACCTGACCTGACCTGACCTAAAAATGAAAACAAAATTAAGACTGAAACACAGCCAATCATAATTCACAAAAAGTTGGACATAATTATAGCCTGTCGCAGTCAAAAGTGTAGCTCGTGCAAATCTGCTGCTCGCTACTATGAGAGTGTATTTGCGACATTGAGCATGAACCACAAATTTCACTTTTTTGTAGGGTTAGGGTTAGGTAAATGGTTCAAGTAAAGAAAGAGTGAAATTTGTGGTTTGACTGCTTTTGCTAAGGATATTACTAAGCCACGGACCTACATTACAGGTCCGTGTCTTAAGCATACACAATTATCAAAGATAAACATAAAGGCATTATTTTTTTTTCTTGTTCAGTTTAATCACAGATTCTTCAAGTCGTCTTCACATTTTCAGTGATAGAAAGTGACAAGATCTGAGAATTATTTTATTGGCTTAGGCCTACCTCAAGGTCGGAACGTTTGTGAAACCCCTTCAACTTGCATATAAGCATTAATAGAGAAAGTGCAAAGAAGGGCAACTAAACTAGGGGGGCAACTAAATTGATTGATGGTTTTCAGTAATAGCCAGGCATCAGAATTGTCAGAGGATCAGAGGATTTCAGACGATTAAGAATTTCTGACAGAGGACTGGCTTCTCTTGTCAGAGGTTTTGCCTTCTTATTCAGTGTTATCCTTTGTGTTAAATAGCATTTTAAAGTGATTTTTCACTATATTAAGCCTTTTTGGTGGTTTTGGGAACTGATTTCAGCGTTGTCCCTCTATAGTCTGGGGCCTTGATGGCCCTTTTACCGCGGTTTTCAGAGGATTGGACTTCAGACTATTTTGATGCCTGAATAGCTATTCGTATATAGAGAGAATGGAACGCCTGAATCTTCCAAGTTTGAAGGCAAGAAGAATAAGAGCTAGCTAGGTGATCAGTTTCATACAGTTATATTTATTAAAAAAAAATATTGATGACTTGAATGCAACAGCACTTTTCAAACTAACAAATTATGGCAGAAAAAGAAATAGCACTGATAAAGTATTTATTGAATATAGAAAAACTAATTAACACAAGAAAATATTGTGACTAGAGAAGGTGAGATTAGCGTCCAATCGGTCAGAGACCCTTATGGACGAAATATTCTTTTACTAACAGAGTCAATTGTGCCTTTATGGAATCAAGGGCTAGCATCGAACATTAAGAGAGCACCTAATACTATCAGCTTTAAAAATCAGCTCAACCAATTGAAATTTTATATGAAATAATGTATGAATACGATGATTAAATCATCGCAAAAACCTGAGTGTACGATAAGCCCTTGAGTATATAAAATTCAAAAAATTCAAAACACAAACGGCTATATAGTAATTCTGTCCCTATTTCCTAACCCTAATCTTTAAAGACAACAGAAGTAGAGAGAATTTTTAATTTTCAGATTTTGAGGGGTGTTTTTTGTGGCAAGAAAAGTCATGGATGCATGTGCAAGACCCATCACTGCAATTCCAGCTTGGAAACGCCATTTTGTGCACTGGATGAGCTTTTGGGGTGTTCCGCCACTCCTCTAACAGGCACTATTCTGAGTCATGTAGACTTCTGAGCTGCTGTGAACGGCTTCTAACGGCTACCTGGAGCATGTTTTAACATAATTATTGTTCCGTCTATCAGACTGAGGTGTCGGGATCGGGAAACCTACCTCGATATGGACGATGATCTTAGTGCTGCAGGTGCACGTCAACAACCCATGCTCGATGAAAAGGTGCATCATCATCGATGAAGATGACGTCATCTCGAATCATGCCAGCAGAAGATTTTACATGGACATCGATGATCTCATCCCTGTACAGTAGACTTCGCATAAGCCTACAGACCATTAAAAAATGTTGATTTATCCGAGGGTCGATTTATCCAGTCTTCGGATAAATCGACCTTTTCGCTGCTGGAGGGTCGACTTATCCGAGGAATAGATCTAATAGATCTAATACAATGAGCCGACGCTTCCTGAACAAGTCAGTCCAAGTATGAATAATTTATGGAATCACTCTCTCTATCTCTGTCTCTGTCTCTCTCTTTCTCTTTCCATTTACTTCTCCACATTTTATTTTGACTAGATCTATAAAATGCTTAAGAATATTGTCATAATATAGTAGGGCCCTGGGCCTGCTAACAGACACACAGCCACTAGAATGAGAATAAGGACAAACACAAACAACACACACACACACACACACACACACACACACACACGCACGCACGCACACACACACACGCACACACACACACACACACACACACACACACACACACACAGAAACACGGATGAGAGGATGAAGAAAGGCTGTCAAGCTTATAGCTTTATCTTTACATTTTGACTTCACTTGACTTGACTAGACATGCACGCATGCACGCACATACACACACACACACACACACACACACACACACACACACACACACTCTCTCTCTCTCTCTCTCTCTCTCTCTCTCTCTCTCTCTCTCTCTCACTCTGTTTCTGTCTGTTTGCTCTCTCTCTCTTCACCTCTGTCTGTCTGTCTGTTTGCCTGTCTGTCTCTTTACTCTCCTGTCTCTCTCTCTCTCTCTCCTCTCTCTCTCTCTCTCTCTCTCTCTCTCTCTCTCTCTCTCTCTCTCTCTCTCTCTCCCTCTCTCTCTGTGTGCTACTGACGTGCGCGCGCGCGCGCTCTCTCTCTCGTGCGTCTGCCCGCGCGCGTGTGCGTGTTGTTGTGCATTGCGTGTGTTTCTGTGCTTTGTGTTTGATGTAGCATCATTTCACGAAGAATACTAATACTGTATGTGTGCTGTATGTGTATGTGTGTTGATAATATGTTTAGTTCTAAATCTTAAGTTCTTGATCATTATTTTTGTGTATGCTTGCAATGTTGCACATTAAACCCCCATGACACAAAAGCTGTAAAGTGTCATTAAACAATCAAAGTGTCAAAGTGTCTCTCTGTGATTGTTTCATAATAAGTGTTATCGAAATACACTCGCACCTCTCTGTCCATCTGTCCATCTAGTTAGTTGCAGGTACCTGTAGGCTATCCAGGCCCTTTGCTCCATTGTCTTTTATCATTGGTTGACGTGATGTACCATGGCTATTTGGCTACAGTACTGGACAAGCGTGGTACAGATAAGTCTTTCGTGGAATGTTTTGATCGTTAATTATAAAATAAGTCTTCCTCTTTCCCCCCTCTCTTTTCCCTCTTCTGATCTATATAATCACACATGTCTCATTATGTGCCTCTTTCGGGTCAAGCGGACGTTAAATTCTATTTCCTCGTCTTTTGTGGAAGACTCTCAAACGAGGGGGCCTTTGCACCGGCTTTAGTCCTGCAGCCTTAGGGATGGATTGTCCTTTGGGGACCTTCCCCATCGCCAGCAGTCCTCAGATTAGCATCTGCCCGGGGCTTTATATAATAATAATAATAATAAACGGATATTTATATAGCGCTTTTTATCGAGCACAAAGCGCTTT